>CAXKVI010000001.1:103645608-103672868 GCA_964058755.1 Campiglossa producta | reverse complement strand
ATCTTCCACCACTCGATTTGGTGGCGAAGGAGGTAGCTGTGATCACGGCTCTGCGAATAAGGGAAACAGGCGTTTGGATGCACGGAACAAGTCGACACGCCACAATCTTAGGCTCTCACGCTCCTGTTAACATACCATCACACACTGACTATTGCACGCCAAATAACGTGTTTGTTAGGAATTATGAGGTGAAAATACCAACAAGACGAGAATGGGATAACAGACCACATACTGTCCAGAACGCCATTAACATATTCACTGATGGCTCTAGGCTTGATGGGAAGGTGGGAGGAGGTATCTTTTCACCGGATCTGGGACTAGAAATCTCTTTTCGTCTTCCCGATCACTGCAGCGTGTACCAAGCGGAAATGCTGGCTATACACGGCGCAGTTAAAAGCTTGGTGTCTACGCCCCGAAACGGCAAACGAATATTCATTTTCTCAGACAGTCAGGCCGCGCTAAAGGCACTGAACTCATGTGTCGACAACACAAAGTCGCTAACTGAATGCCGCAGATCTCTTAACGAGATGGCTCAGCACTTCGGTATCAGCCTTATTTGGGTACCTGGTCACAGGGATATTGAAGGCAACTGTAAAGCGGATGAGCTGGCAAGGAAGGGTACCACCACTCATCTCCTTCCAGGAAATAATTTGGTAGGCATTCCCATGGCCTCTTTCAAACTTCGTGCGAGCACAAATACCATACAAAGAGCAAATACGCTCTGGTCAAGTCTCTCGACGTGCGAGATATCCAGGTCAACTTGGCCTTCTTATAATAAAGGGCGTACTAATTGCCTGCTGACCCTTAATAAATCGGGCATTTCTTCTTTGGTAAGGGTCTTAACAGGACACTGTTTAATAGGCACGCATGGTGCTAGGATGGGCGTCACATCTCATGACTACTGTCGCAGCTGCAGATGTATTGAGAAGGAAGAGAGCGTTCAGCATCTGCTGTGTCAATGCCCCGCACTTAGTAGAAGACGTTTGGCTATACTCGGCCAACCGTTCCTCGACGACCTCGTTGAGGTATCAAAAATGGAAATTAAGGCGTTAGCCAAATTTATTGATTCCACGAACTGGTTTGTCCCTCTGCCTGGAGTGTGAGCTTGGGTTTTCGGACATGGGGGAGGTGTAGTGACCGTGTGGGGTATCACAATGGGCCTATTTTTCTGGCCTAAGTGTTGGACGGGGTCGGTGTACTCTGTCCTGCCCTTTTAACCTAACCTAATGCATGAATATAAATCCACATATGTCTGGCAAGTGGGCATGCGTGTGTATATAATTAAATATGTACATACATATAGAAGAGTGCTAGTAAATATGTTGTAGAGTGCCAGTCGGTATACAAAAGAAATTGGCCAGAACTAGATATGGAAAATTAAAGCGGGAAACAGAATCGGCCCGCCAATACGTCAGTTGCGTGACGTACGTCCATTTTAGAGCAAATTCTATTTTTGACGTATCCGTCGTATCTGGCGTTACTCATACAAACACCCGAAGTCTACTTTGCTTTCAGTTATTTCGACGTACTGACGGACTGATTCCGCTGAACGCTTAAGGGTAGTTTGGTGCATAGTAAAAAAAAGGAGGAAAAAGAATGGCGCAATGAAAAAATGTGTGCGAGAAGTGGGCTAATGTGTGCTAAGAGTGGGCTTGTTTTTATCGCTAGCGATTAATAAATAAAAACCTGCAGGTGTTGGTGGTTATTTTGGCAATGGCAAGGTTGATTGTGTGCTAATTTTGAAGGGCACGGTTGAAGTGGGCCAGAGATCGAATATACATGCAAGCCAAAAACATATGTATACGGGTTCGAGAAATATGAAAAAAGGTATGGGCAGTGAGCTCTCCTCAAACATTCTGGGAGCGCTCATAATTTAGGAGTCCGATATGAGTCCTAAATATTAAAAAAATATGAGCCTCCAAAATAAGATCATATAGGAGTCTTTTATGACCCCGATTTGATGAAAATTATGAGCCGTATGCTGAAATTGTTTTTTTAACAAAGCAGTTTTGGAACAAACTTTCATATTTTGTTTGCGAATTTTTTTTTTTTATTTCAAATAAATATTCAATTACATCGCTTGCGGACTGTTCCTGGCAATTTTTCTTGCTATCCCGTCTTGCGGCACCGTTCTATAGCGCTACCAAAAATACATAAGCAAGACACGCCAATGCGGCCAATTATCAATTTTTAGTCAGCGCCGGGGTATAAGCTGTCAAAATATCTGAAGACGATACTGAGCGACACACTTGAACTAGACCATGAACATACAATAAAGAATACAACCGAACTAATAGAAAAACTTGAAACCGTAAAACTCGCAGAGAACAGCACAATCGTCTCATTTGACATAAAAGACTTGTACCCTTCTATACCACTGTCAGAGACACTGGATATAATACACAAAACACTACTTGACAAAACAAAAGATAAGATCAAAACAGCACAAATTACCAACACACTAAGAACAACTCTACAGCAAAATTACTTCAAATTCAACAATAAAATATATAGACAAACGAACGGACTAGGAATGGGTAACCCAACATCATCCATTCTCATGGAGGCATTCATGCAGAACTTGGAGACAAAATACATTCAAGAACTAAACACAAACCTAGGAGTGACTTTTTACGCAAGGTACGTCGACGACATCATCTGCGTATTGAATACTAACAATGAAGAACGAATACTAGAATTCTTAAACAAACAGCATGAAAACATAAAATTCACTATGGAAACCGAGAAGGACGGAGAACTGAATTACCTGGACCTAACGATAAGAATTGACCGACTAACAAACAAGTTTAACTACGACATCTACAGAAAACCAACAACTACGGACACCATAATTCACTCTACATCAAACCATCCTCAACAGCACAAGTATGCAGCATTAAGGCACCTAGTGGACAGACTTCAAAGAACACCCCTCACCCACGAATCATACAGGAAGGAGCTTACCACCATATACAGCATAGAAACAAGCAACGGATACAAAAAAGCCCTAGTGGACAAACTCCGAAGGAAACATGGATCGCAAAAAAGAGACAACCCACAAGAGAAATCCAAGATGTGGACGACGTTGACATACACTGGAAACACGACATACAAATTGGCAAATTTTTTCAAGAAACACAACATCAACACAGCGTTCAGAACATCGAACAACTTAGGACAAAACCTAAGTACCAACACTAACTCGGAAGAGCCGTTTAGCGAAAGTGGAATTTACAAGCTTACCTGCGAGTGCCAGCACAGCTACATAGGGCAAACAGGACGAAAAATAAGTACACGATTTCGAGAGCACGTCAGGGACTGCAACAAGAAAGCACGGAAACCCACCATTACACCAGAATCAAACTATGCAAATCACATGCTCGAAAACAAATGCTCCCCGGCCAACATCAAAAACACAGCCAAAACACTTCACATACAAAGAAAAGGCCGACGCTTAAATGTGCTGGAAAACATGGAAATATACAAACTAAAGACATTTGACGGGAGAATAATAAACGAACAAACAAAAACCATCTCTGACGCAATATTTGAACCGCTAAAATTAATTTACAAAAAACCGAACAATATCGCAGGTACAATAACCAAACGAGTAACAATAAACGAGAGAACACACAAACCCAATCAAAAGACGAAAATCACCGACTTCTACCTGACTAACGAGCGTCAGTAAGCAACCTTTAAACACACACGTACCTGACCTAGCAGCGACAAGCAAATTAACTAGTGTGAAAGCAACCCTTATTACAGGTACCTGTTCGGAAACATTCGTAACACACGAATCATATACACGAGTACTAACATTACCGCATACAGCGTCCAGACTATAAATACATGACAACGGATAGACACAAAGTCAGAAAGAAATCAAACACTGAAGATGGCAGATCGCCGAAACCGGTTTGTTACAAAACCAAATTTGACAAGGGATGACGGAAAATCGTTCCAATATACATCTAGTATCCACCCTGTCGGAAAAACACAAAATCAACTCAGACTTCGGGTGTTTGTATGAGTAACGGCAGATACGACGGAGACGTCAAAAATAGAATTTGCTGTAAAATGGACGTACGTCACGCAACTGACGTATTGGCGGGCCGATTCTGTTTCCCGCTTTAATTTTCCATATCTAGTTCTGGCCAATTTCTTTTGTATACCGACTGGCACTCTACAACATATTTACTAGCACTCTTCTATATGTATGTACATATTTAATTATATACACACGCATGCCCACTTGCCAGACATATATGGATATATATTCATGCATTGCACAGAGATTTTCGAGATGCGTAATATCCAGGGTGGGGAAAAATTCGATCGCGAATTCTCAATCATATGGTTTTCTCACCCTTTCTCATTTTGCGCTCTTAACATATCGCGAGAAACGCTAAGGCAAACGAGCGGTAGTTAAAACAATAACTGCATTATTTCATTGCTAGGAGATTGTAAACAAACGATTTTTCATACCAGCAGCCTTGCTACGAGCGATCGCGTTGGTATGCTCGCTCGTTTCCAATGTATATACATAAAATCATTGCATACACTCGTTAAGAAACGAAAAATGTTTTCGATGTTTTAAACAACGCTCGTTTGCCTTTGCATTTCTCGCGATAAGTTAGGAGCACAAATTGAGAAGATTGTATTTTTGAGCAATCGCGATCGTTCTTCTTACGGTGTGGATGCAAAATTTTGATTTCATCTGTTTGAAGAAAGTTGTACGTGCAAGATTTATTTCTGTTATTAGTTTGCAAGTAAACAAAGTGAAGATTTTATTAATACAAATATGGGGAAAACATCAAACATTGAAAAATCACAGTCCCAAATTGTTTTTGATAAAGATTAAAATTATTAAAAAACCAATTTATGATTAAATAAAAAAAAACGAAGTTCAGAGATACTCTTTTTTCCTCAATTACAAATTGTTTATAAAAATGTTGTAAAAAATTAAAAAAAAATTAATTTTTAATTTTAGGTTTTTTAGATAGATCCAAGGCAAATTCAACAAGAAAGAATTGACAACTGAAACATTTGGTTTTTGTAGGAGTTTTTCCTTCAAAAAAATGTAAACAAGCGTATTAACCCTTTGTCAACCAATCACAGTTTTTATGTCCCATACAATGGTTTTACTGAAAAATTAGATAGCATTTGCTCAGGCCAAAAAGTTATCAATATTGCGAAATATGCTAACCCAAACAGTAACGGAATAACTTTGGCCACTTTGGAATCTACCTCTTTTCGGACCTTTGCATTATTGAATATTTGAATATTTGTCGATTTCCGCCGATGGCACCACAAGAAGTTTGTCGCCAGAGTATCGCAGATTAGAGTTTTTTAATACTGAAGTCAAAACCAGGGTACCGTCTTATCAAGGAAAATATGTGTCCGCGAAATGACGTAATCAATTTACAAAAAAAGTTTTCGGTTTCGAGAAATTAATCGGCTTCACTGTTGCTGTTGTAAGAGGGACGTGACAGAGCTGTACGCTATTGAGTCTATGATCTCACAGGTGCCGAACCACCTTGTTTCATCAACCCCGTGACCGTGGTCGAAATGGATTTTAGTCGCCCCTTGCGGCAGACATTCCATTCCATTCTAAACCCCTAACCCGCAGGGGTTATTAATCGCTTACATTTGCCTTTTCAGTCTAAGATCCCGCTGAAAAAAAATTTGACCATCCATCTTAGCTAGGCGGCCGCCGAGGTGTAGCGGTTAAGTGTTCGGCCTTCTCCACCAAGTCGTGGCGGTTCGATGCCCGGCAAAAGTAACATCAAAAATTATTTAGAAAAAGAATTTTTCTAAACGGGGGTGACCCCTCGGCAGTAGTTTGGCAAACTCTCCGGGTGTATTTCTGCCATGAGAAGTTCTCAGCAAAAAATTAATTTGCTTTTCAAGTGCCGTTCGGAGTCGGCAAAAAACTGTAGGTCCCGCCAACTTGTAGGAAAACTCAAAAAGCAACACACCACAAGTTGGAAAGAGAAGCTCGGCTAAAAATCTCGTTAGAGGTTATGATAACCTGTTGGTATATCGCCGCCATTAGTTTTTTTTTTTTATCCATCTTAGCTAAAATGTGCTAGAGTCTAGCTAATCTGAACTCTAAACTCTATTTGAACGGAGGCAAGCGGTATTGTATTTATATGAAACAATTTGATATTTCTTCACACTATTGAAAAAAATTAAAAATCTTAAACAGAACGGGTTAATACTTTTTTTCATTTGACGGGAAAACTCCTACAGATCAGAGAGAACTGTCAAGTTCACTATTACTTTGTTTAATATACTTTGGATAGATCTAACAATCATTAGGCCAGTCCTAAATTTTGATCCAATTCCGTCAATTGGTTCACGACCTAGAAAATAATTAAAAAATGCAATTTTCAAAATGCCTAAAATTCAAAAATTCATAACTCAAAAAATTGACCACTATGGGTGAAATAAAAAAATTGGTGTCGACTTATTTTCTATTCTCAGCAGAAAAAAAATATAGTGGGCATTTTTAAATTTTAGTGCTAAATTTCATATGGAATGACCCATATGTCTCAAGGAAATTGACATTTTAATAAATGTAAGTGTTATATACGATATACAAAGTGATTTTCTTTGTTATGCTATTTAAGGGTTCCGGTATAGGAAGAAAAATGCGAATACCTTTTTATTGTTCTGCTAACCAGTGGTTCAGTTCATATTTCCTCACGAAAAAATAATGAAATAAAATAATAAAAAACAAAAACTGTCTAAAAGCCCAAGGTCAACTCAATGATGAATACCATTGTTTAGAAATAATCTATGGTCATGTACACAAGTATGTAGACATGAGTTATAAGAAATGTTTTTGCTGCATCTCACATGTATAAGGGATCACAGGGACTGGTAATTTTTAGCTAGTTGCATTCATGGCTCGCAATTGTTATACCAATAATTTTCAGATGCACTTAAGTTCGTGCATATGTTGATAGAATAGAATTTTTTAATATTTTTTTTTCTTTACCTGTTTAGTATAAATAAGCGATAAGCCGTTTCAGGTAGCGTAAAATTGTTAAATAGATGTTTGCGCAAAATTGTATTCCATAAAATTTTCTGAAAAATATTAATATCTATGATGTACATATGCATTAGATTGGGCCAAATGAAAAGAAACTTGATTTCCTTGAAAATAATATTGGTTTTATTTTGCAGAACGGCGAAAACATAATATTGAAAGTCAAAGATCTTTATATTAATTTCTACAGGTCTGTCATTGATACTTTAGATTTAAATATGCTGATCTGGGTTTTTCATATAAATCTGTCAAACCAATGTGCTAAAGAAGCTTACATACAGACGTGTACATACATATGTATATCCATATGCATACATAAAATAGCACTTAAGAAAAATTTTACGTATATCTTAAATTTTGTTTTAAAACTGGGAACTATTATTTTTTACTTTAAGCTATCAGGAAAAACTTATCAGGAAAAACTTACTACATTCTCAAAAAAAAATTGTATTTTATCAAATGGAATTGATATTCAAACAAACGCTCGCGATCGATCGCTGGCAATGGCGATCGCCAGAAATCGCAAACAATCGCGAGAAATAGCTTAAGTGCTCTTTTCAATAACAGCTATTGTTTGGGTTTTGCTATGCACGCTCGCAACGAACGATCGATGGCTAAAAATAGAATTAACTACGCTTGCACCATTGCTGTTGCTCTCGAGAGATTCCACATGCATTCGTTAAAAATGTAGCTTACTCACTCGCGAGAAATACCAACCTCAGAATTTTAAGCAGTGATAAGTTGTTTGAGAGATCGTATTTTGAGCGTTCACCGCAGCCTGGTAATATCTACCTGCGCACTTATATAAAAAACCAAACCAGGCATGCCCGCACAAGCGCCATTAACAAATATATATGTATGTATATACTGTAAGTGTATACCCAGCAAACAATCGGAGTCATAAATGATGCAGAAAGGAGTCCTAAATAGGAACGTTTACGCTCTTTATGAGCTCATTTATGAGTCCGAAATGAGTGTATTTCCCTTCCTGCGATGGTCGTCCGATATGAGCTAAATTTCATATATTGAATGAGCCTGAATAACAGTCATTTATGACTCTTATTTGCCTCAGAAACGGCTCATATAGAGCCTAAATATGAGTCAAATATGACTCCTTTATGGAGATTTTATGATGCATTTATGACTCTTAATAAAGCCATATACCTACTGTAATTTTTTTGGTTTTTAAATGGCGCCTTTTCGGCATTGAAAGGGGTACACTGGAATTGGGGAAGCATACATGAACTTTTGGCATTATATCAGGGACCGGCCGAATCGAAAGTGAGGGTGCATTAGGGAAAGAGCGATCATCGCACCACTAGCAAAAACCGAGGCAACAGCGTATTTTGTTGAGTCGTTGCTTGCAAGTGAGCGACTGAACGTAAGAAACAACACATATTGATTGACCAGGGCGTTCATAGCGCCCTCCAAGCGAATTTGGTTCTCACATTTGCGGACAACTGTGGGGAAATTCCTACAATGAAAAAGGAAACACTTAAAGGAAAGGTATACTTATCAGGGAATCCGCTAGAAGAGCGCCAACAGGACAGCAAGAAAAATTGCAAGGAACAGTCTGCACGCGATGTAATTGAATATTTATTTGAAATAAAAAAATTTTCACAGACAAAATATGAAAATTTGTTCCAAAATTGCTTTGTTAAATGAACAATTTCAGCATATGGCTCATAATTTCATTAAATCGGAGTCATAAAGGACTCCTATATGATCTTATTTCGGACGCTCATATTTTTCTAATATTTAGGACTCATATCGGACTCCTAAATTATGAGCACTCCCAGAATGTTTGAGGGGTGCTTTATTGTGGACGCACCGCATAATTATTTATATATAGCACCAACCACCTTTGCATAAAACCCAAAAATATGACATGCCCACACAATCGCCTTTCCACATATATATTTATACCTTTTTTTTTTCTTCACGCACCACATAACTATGTACATTTCTGTCAAAAATGAGATTTGCCTACCAAGGCTTCTGGGTACCCGGATCCATTCATTAGTAACAAGGAAGTAGGGGTTTGTGCAAAAGAATGTCAAAAAACGACATTTGAATTCGACCCACCACATAGTGGCTCGTACAAAAGTTTATCAGTTTTCAGTGTCTCCTGTAAAATTTATGCGGCTACGTATGTACGGTTTTGCAGAATTGCGATGTGCGGTTTTGTATTTTTTCCGACGATATGTAAGAACAAAAAAAAATTTACTTTAAATTTGTAAATAAAATATATGTATTCAGAAATTTGGTACAATTTTTTTTTACCACAGGTACAAATAGCAATGTATTTGATACATTAATAACGACTTATGTATATAAATGACTAAAAATTCGTAAGCGATAGTGGCGAAAACTACGTACATAGTTATGTTTTTTTTAATTAAATGTTTTCCATTTGGTCTCCGACAATTCAGGGATGCATAGTAATAATAAAAATTGCATTGTATATAAAAATAAAAAGGAATGCCATTGGACTTAGAGAAAAATTACTTTTTCTGAAGTTTGAAGTGGGATCTTAAAGATATGATTGCATTAATAGTGTCATCCCTTAACCTGGACCTGAATTTGTTGCATATATAAATACAAGATAACTTAAATGTATTTAAAAGTTTATTTTCGGTCTAGTAATCCCGGGATTTTCGGGACTTAAAAAACAACGGGATCCCGGGATTGGAATCCCTAATACATACATATATAGCCCAAACACTATTCCCTTGCCCACCAAAAAAACCAAAGAAGACAAGCCTGCACAAAAGCCCCTGTATACAGCAATACACATACTATATATATGTTTCCTTCTACACGCACCACTATGTATAATGTACATTGTACATATACATATAGCCCCAAACACTATTCACTTGCGCACTTAAAAAACAAACCGAAACATGCTCTTGCAAATGCCCCGCTATACATAGCATATATGTATATGCTTAATTTATTTGCACCACATATGTATATCGCACAATACACAATTTACTTGTCACACTATGTATGTATGTTTATAGCCCTTTGCACTATTTACTTGATTGTACATAAATCCCAAAGCGAACATTCTCGTATAAGCGCCGCGCCATACATATATACATATATGTACACTTCATTTTACACGCACCCCTATTATCATTTTAACCATGGACTGTTTGAAAATTTATCCTTGGCTTTGCCCCTTCGTCTTGCTCACCTCTTATTAAATTCAACTTTATTTAGCTTAATCATTATTTTCTTTAATTTTCCTTTTTTTCTTTTCCGATTTTAAATACCGCGCACACACTTGTTTTTTTTTCTAATTCAACGACGCACTCAAGCCAAGGATTTTATTAGTTCTTTTTTTTTTTTGGTCAACCGATCGCCATCTGGCTCGACATGGACCATAATGTTTCACACATATATATACTTACGTGTGTGTATAAGTACCAACCGAAATGAAACGAATACTTTTAAAAGGAAAAAAGCCGAAGCCAAAAAAAACCCTTTTTATTAAATAAATAATGCACACTGCCCTAGCACACCATACATGACTGTATTTACAAATCACAACGATGCTTATTAAATTATTATATTCTACATATTCACACTCGCACACTTCTACTTTTCTCTGGCACCGCGTCTTGCCCACAACTAACTCACTCGCTCAACTCCAACATTGTTCTTTTCTCTATTTATGAACTCATTCAATCGGAGCAAGCCATGACAAGCGTATTTTCAAACGGTAAATTTATTCGGGCAGACGCATTGCCCTGCGAGACCATCAAGACGCGCAATGGCAAATGCCCCTGTACGAAACAGCCAGATAAGTCCACATAGAAGTCTGGTTCACGCTGTGTTGAATTGGTTTTTAGTGTAGCTTCGTTTAATTGCTTTTGATGAGCCAAATTTTTCAGTAACAGATGTCGCTGGCGAGGAATGTTGTTGTTGTTGTTGTTGTTGTAGCGAGGTGTAGCCCTGCCTAAATGTCAGACAGGGTCACCCCGAGTGTATTGCTCTTCGCCGGGTCGATATAAGAAAACGGCCCGGGTCGTTTCGGCACGATGTGTACAGCACAAGTACTGGTACCGTTCACGTAGAACCGGCAATACAAGAAACTAGCTTTGTAGGCCATGTAGGTCATTTAGCGTTACCCAGGGTGCACCAACGGGGAGGCGACCTACTTTTACACCCCTGGCGAGGAATAATGTTGCATGGCTCAACGCAGTGTTCAAACTGGATCGTTTTTTTCTTTAGATTTCATACTAAACGCATTTAGGTTAGGTTCAAGTGGCTGCCGCAGAGGCACACCTAGGCCAGTATTAAAAGGCCCGTTGTGATACCACCAACACTAGGAAAGTCAGTTCCGGGACCCTGCCATATGGAAAATCCCGGTATTAACGGAATTCTCCACATAGCAGAATCCCGGGACTGACTCCTATACCGACACCGTTACTCCTCCTCGAACCATTTAGATGACTTGATGAAGGCCATCAGGTCCTTTATGTCCAGCTCCGTGACCTGGCGTAGGCTGACCAGGAAGGGAACTCCCAAAAAGCGCATTCTCGCGCCACTAAAAGCCGGGCAGTTGCAGATGAGGTGCTCCACCGTTTCCTCCTCCTCATCATCCTTACAACTCCTACAGCATCGTCGGTAGGGCACACCAAGTCTTTCTGCGTGCCTACCCATGAGGCAGTGCCCAGTTAATACGCCTATTAATATGGAGATTTCTCTTCTCCTTAGGGCATAAATTTGTCTTGATCTTTTATGATCCCATTTCGGCCAGGTTTCTTTGGATATCCGGCAACGGCCAACCGCACTTTATCCCGAAGAACCTGCTTGGTCGTGCCCTGCCTCGCAAGTTCGTCTGCCCTACAATTTTCCCACGCGATTTTGTTGGGCCATCTCTTGTAGAGATCGACGTGCTTTATTGGGCGTTGTTCTTAACGCACCGCTTATACAGATCATGCAAGATCTCTGTACTTCACCTAGCAGATTAAGGTTTGTTGCCTTGCTCAGCGCAGGCCATCATACCACAACTCCATAGAGCATGATTGGTCGAATGATTGCAGTGTAGATCCATTTGCATATTTTGGGGCTGAGCCCCCATTTCATTCCAATGGCTCTTTTGCACGTGTAGAGTGCAATACACGCTTTCTTCTGGCGCTGAAGAACATTCTCCTTCCAGGTTAGTTTCCTATCCAGAACTGTGCCCAAGAACTTGGCTTCGTCAGCCAAGTTCAGGTGCACGTTATTCAGTTTTGGTAGTATTAGCGGTGGTATCTTATAGCGGTTGGTGAAAAGGACCAGTTCTGCTTTTCCCGGGTTGATGCTCAGTCCGCAGCGCGAGCACCATATGGAAACCTCTCTCAGTGCTACTTGCATCAAGTCGCACAGGGTTTGTGGGAATTTGCCCCTATATACTATAGCTATGTCGTCTGCATATGCCACTACCTTCCCGCCCGCCCAGCTTGTGTCTCGCAGCATCGAGTTGACAGTGAGGTTCCATAAAAGCGGGGAGAGAACACCACCCTGAGGCGTTCCCCTTGTGACATAGCGTGATAAGTCAACCGAGCCCAGTGATGAAACTATTCGTCTACCCCTTAGCAGTTGATCAATAATTCCAATAAGAGACCTGCTTATGCCCAGACTTGTTAAAGCGGTGTTTATAGCATCAGGGCTTATGTTGTTGAAGGCTCCATCAATATCTAAAAAGGCCACAAGACAGTACTCCTTTTCATACAGCGATTTTTCAATAACAGAAACTAGGCTGTGAAGCGCAGTTTCTGTAGATTTACCTTTGGAGTATGCATGCTGATAGCTACAGATCAGGTTGCTATCAATAGTAGAGTAGAGGTAGTCATTTATTATCCTCTCGAAGGTTTTGAGCACAAAGGATGAGAGACTGATCGGCCAAAAGTCCTTGGGCTCGTAATGAGACGCCTTCCCCGCCTTAGGAATAAACACTACCGTGGCCCTTCTCCAGGAGCACGGAATGTAGCTAAGAGCCAGGCAGGCTGTATAGAGAAACACCAGCCATTTGTGAGACCACTGCCACAGACGTTAAAGACTTGGTTTCGGTACCGGCACTTACTAGGACTTTAGCATCAGCCGTTGTTGGCTTCACTGTGTTTGTACCAGTACTTACTTTGGGGATTGCCCCCTTGTTATCCAGAGCTAATCGACCCGTAGTTGCCATCGCTGTCGATCTCTCGGCTGATAAAGAAATGGAGTTTGTCCTCCGACGTTGCGTTCTCGCTTGCTCCAGCATTTTCCTCCTCTGCTGTGCAGTATACATTGTTTTGTCTTTAGTTTTACGGTTTTTGTTATTATTTATCATCTTGTTCGTACGACCCCTCGCCGGGCAAGGCCAGTTTAGGGTCAAGGGAAGAGTAAGGGGAATGTGTCGTCCGCCGCGGCAGAGCCCCATACCGCGGTAAGGCCATAGTTACTCTCCGAGGCGGCCCGGTATCAGAGAGGCTCCGTTCGATTACAGCCACGATTTGCCTCCCGGCTGCAAACGTCCAATGGGCACGTGGTCGTATAACACCCTGGATTGGGAGGGGGAAGATCTTAGTCGTCGCGCCAGAGAGGTTTGGCTTCTCTCGTGATGTAGTACCGGTGGCGCTATGATCACAAGGGCAGCGTAGCCCTGTGGCTATCGACTTAAGCCCTCGTACCGCGGCAAGGTGTCCACCCTTCACGAGGGTACTAAACGCATTAAAATGTTAAGAAGTTGTGTTGTTTTTTTAATTTTTCTTTTACGTATTACTATGTTGATCAAAAAACCATTGCAACCTTAAAATTGATTTAATGAATTTTGGTATTAAACGAAAAATCCTTTGGGTATTTTTATTTTAATACTACATAGTATCGCTTGTGATCGAAAATTCGACCAATAAAATCTTTAGGGGCCGTGGGGTCGCTAGCCCCGTACCCCCCATCCTTAAATTTCGGCGACGCCCCTGAAATTATACCGCCATACCTCAGTTTTTTTCAATTTCCTTGCCATCGGTGCCACTTTCATTCAATTCGGTCAAACGGTTCGCTCCCAGGAGGTTCCTTCATGTGGCGTATTTATATATAGATAGATAATATGTATACCATGGATCTACGTGAAAGCGCACTGACATCTGTTGGTGAAGTCGTATAGTGAACTGGACTGTTCCCGTGAGTATTGAGCGTGAGCCGGAGCGATATCTTCCAGAAGAATGCGGCTATTGACAAGTATGTAGATTACGGTGGCCGTTATTATTTTTTTTTTTTCGTATTTTCACATGGGAAACTCCTTAGATTTATTCCAAATTAGAAAAAAACTATATGGGTGTTTCCAGCGTTACGGATGTTCCATGCTGTCACTATTTTATGTATAAAACCGATAGTAGTTGGATCAGAATAATTTTGTTTTGTCATATGTAGCCTTTGTACTTATCGATCCATCTTATCGATCCACCTGTGTGTGAAGTTATTCTGTTGATCAGTTTGAATTAAGGTGACCAAACGTTTCAAAAAGTAGATTTTAATTGCGATGTCTCCTGCTGGTCCCCCATCTGCTGCACTCAAACGCAGACTAAGTAAGGAGAACCCAACTGCAAAATTGGGCAAGCTTGATGAATGTTTTTGAGAAACTTAAAGATCTCGAAGAAAAAGTTCAGCAGCATACGGAACAATTGCATACGGGGTGTAAGAGTAGGTCGCCTCCCCGTTGGTGCACCCTGGGTAACGCTATATGACCTACATGGCCTACTCGGCTAGTTTCTACGTATTGCCTGTTCTACGAGAACTGTACCAGTACTTGTGCTGTACCCATCGTACCGACCGACCCCGGGGGGTTTTTTTATATTGACCCGGCCAAGAGCAATACACGCGGGGTGACCCTGTCTGACATTTGGGCAGCGCTACACCTCGTTACAACAACAACAACATTGCGGCCTCTAATCGAAAGAGTTGCAGACAGACTAACGGAGGTGGAAAATAAGCTTACAAAGCGACTGGGAAAAGAAGTATCTGCGCTTACAGCCTTGGTTGCCGAGTCGTCATCCCGAATTACTGTTTTGGAAGCGAATGCAATAAATGCAGGTGCCACTGCGGGTTAGGGTTTAGAATATGCCCGAGGTAGGCATACCGGTCGTAAGAGGCGACTAATATGCACACAGGTAATGACATGCTAACTCGATGGTTGATCTACGGATATGATGCCTCTCACCTCTCATTATCCAACTTCTCGTTCTCACGGCTGGAGGGATGGCATGACCTAGAAGGTTCCACTGGTCATACCAAATCGCTACAATGACAGTCGGGCAGTACCGCAAGGAAGTACCGCAGCGTACCGGGTTAATATCCGGCCAAGGACCGTCAATTTCGGCATCACTCCCAAAACCTTCGGAGAGTGTTTTGCTGTTAAAAACAACAACAACAACAACAACCAGTTTGAACAGGAAATGGCTTGTATGAAAAATATGATAGCTGGTGTAATGGAACAGAGTGCTGCGCCGGATATCTCCGCTGATGCGGTTGCGTTCGGCATCCCATATATTGAAGGTGAAAACTTAAAACGCGTAATTAACCTGATGTGTCAATCTATCGATTTCATGCCTCCTTAAATAAGGGATATTTTTCGCACTAAAACTTCAAATTCTAATCCAAATAGTGCTATTATTATAAAATTTCACTCGCCCCTCGACCGCAACCGGAACCTGCGAACTTTTCGTGAGCATCAGAAAAGAATTAAATCGGCCATTCCCCTGCAAACCCTTGGTTGTGAGGAGTTTCTTCATATTTATGAAAGCCTATCTTAAGAAAATAGACATCTGCTACGAGATGCCGTTAAACTGCGTCGAAATAGGAAGCTGAAGTCGGTTTTCACTATTAGCGGTGTGGTTTATGTGAGCAGTGACAGCACTGCGGACAGCTCGCCCACTGGTATAATCTGCGTTGATGACTTGCATCAGTTTCGCTAAGTTAGTCCTAAGTATACATATGTCCTAGTTGTAGGGAAATAGTCTTTGTAAAGGTAGTTAAACTCAGTTATTGCATATTATCAATTTTATTACGTTCTTGTTATCATAAATTTGCTTTTAATTTATGCTATGCTAATTATCAGGGCAACCAAAAGATGCAAATGCATATTTGTTTGTGTTACAAGCTGTGATGTAATAGATTGAATACGAATGCGATTTACATACAATACATTTGTTAGCGCATATTTTTGCATATTTCGAAATAAATGCATATTTTTGAATATTTCATTATAAATGCATATTTTTGCATATTTCGTGATAAATTTATATGGGTGAAAACACAAAAGTAGTACAACTGGATGTCATCAGTCAATCAATCGGAAAGTTTTAAAGTGACTTGATATAATATAACATTATCATTATCATCATTTATTGGCGCTTAACCGCCTAAGTGATTTTGGCCGTTGCATATCAAAGCACGCCAGTCATTCCTTTTTAGCGATAACTGACGCCAATTGGAAACCCCAAGGGAGTTCAAGTCATCCTCCACCTTTTGTTTCCATCTCAGTCGAGGCCACCCCCTTCCTCTGCTGCCAAATTCAGCTGAAGATAGGAAAACCTTCTGTGCTGGTGCTTCTTTGTCCATTCGCATAACATGGCCCAGCCAGATGAGTCTTTGGGCTTTAACTCATCGTTAAATTTCCTTCGATACTCGCCGTTGGCATCACGGGAAGGACCATAAATCTTCCGGAGAACTTTTCTCTCAAATACTCCAAGGGCCATCTCATCTTCTCTTGACATTGTCCATGAATCTGAGCCATACATCAGGACAGGTATGATGAGAGACTTATAGAGCGTGATCTTTGTTCTTCGAGAGAGGACTTTACTTCTCAATTGCCTACTCAGTCCAAAGTAGCACCTGTTGGCAAGAGTGATTCTCCGCTGGATTTCTAGACTGATATTATTTTCGGTGTTGATATTGGTTTCCAAATAGACGAAGTCCCCCACAGTTTCAAATTTGTAACTATCAACAGTGACATGGCTGCCAAGGCGCAGGTGCGCCGATTCTTTCTTTGATGACAGCAAATACTTCGTCTTGTCCTCGTTCACGGCAAGACCCACTTTTTTCGCTTCCTTATCCAGTCCAGAGAAGGCAGCGCTTACGGCGCGGTTGTTAAGGCCAATGATATCAATATCATCGGCATACGCCAGCAATTGCACGCTCTTGTAAAAGATTGTACCATTGCGGTTTAGCTCTGCTGCTCGAATTATCTTCTCCAGCATCAGATTGAAGAAATCGCACGAAAGGGAGTCGCCCTGTCTGAAGCCTCGTTTGGTTTCAAATGGCTCAGAGACGTCCTTCCCGATTCTGACGGAGCTGTTGGTATTGCTCAACGTCATTTGGCAAAGCCGTGTATATATACAGAAAAAAGGCACTGGTAAAATCAACAATCTCGTGCTGTTATCCTGAAGTTGACCAAATTTTGGTTATTTGAACGGTAATTTTTGTTGAAGTAACTGTATTCAGATCTTTTATGATCCCTCTAGATCTTTTATGATCCCATTTTGGCCAGGTTTGTTTGGATTTCCGGGGATTGTTGCCACCTTTCGTTGGCTTGACGGAGTGTGTACTCCTTCAGCAACTCCTTCGGCAAACGGCATATGCAAGCTAATGCTGAAGGAATACACACTCCGTCAAGCCAACGAAAGGTTGCCACCCACAATCCCCAAGATGCCGGACATCCAAACAAACCTGGCCGAAATGGGATCATAAAAGATCTAGAGGCATTCACGCCCTAAGAAGGCGAGAAATCTTCATATTAATAGGTGTTCTAACTGGGCACTGCCTTAAGGGTAGGCACGCATAAAGGCTAGGTGTGCCCTATCGACGATGCTGTAGGAGCTGAAAAGATGATGAGGAAGAGGAAACAACTCAGGGAAAATACAGTTTTTACTAGGTCGTGGTAATATTATGCTTAAAGTGTTTGTAATTATATACACTAATTTTAGAAAAAATAAAAAGTTCCTGCTTTTTACAACTTCGCATAAAAAAACATTTTCAAAAATCGTAAAAATTCGAAAAAAAATTTGACTTTGACCAGCTATTACTCACGAGATGGTTTGGTCCACCCCTACATATTCTACGTCGTTGGAAGCATATTTTAATTTCCTTTCAAACGAGGTACCGCTTTTTTAATTGCAAAGCCTACTACGATATTATCAGTTTGGTAAAAAAAAAGTTTGAAAAAAATGCGGCTTGCTTATTTTAAATCATTTTCTTGACTATAATAGTGCATGTAAATTAAAAAAAATGTATGATGTGTAAAACTACTTTAAATAACCTATTAAATGATGTATAGTTTATGCAATTCTCTATTTTTTAATTATTTATTTTTGCATTTTTAACAAACAAAAAAATTTAAATTTCACTTTAAGGACTCAATATGTCCTGAAAGGATAACGGTAGGTGTAAATATCATATGGAGAATATGTTCCCAGTTTCGTTTTGTATAACAATTATTAATACATTATTTCTCCGAAAATCATTGTTTAAAGAGATATTGGTCTCTAAAGCCATGCATAATTTTTAGGTTAATTTTTGAACTTTAGGTCAAATGCGCGTGGCTATTTCCCACTACAGGTGGTCAGATTTTTATGCAGATCTTATTTTCTATTGTCAAGCTATCAAAAGATGCGCGGGGAGCGAAAAAATTCAATACTTTTGCAAATCCCATATGTTTTGTGGTCACTCTAATATACATATGTGGAACCGCGAAATTTGAAAGGAGCCATTGCAAGTTGAATTCAATAATTACAACATAATTTAAAAAATTTAGAAACAATAAAACTTGTGTTAACTTTACCGAGAATCGAACTCGGAGCCTTTAGCTCATTTTTGGCTGTGTACTGGTGTAACTGGTATAATGCTGATGTAGGAGCTGACAAGTATACCAATTGGTTTGGTGCTGATGCAGAAGAGGACAATTGTTTTTTTTTTTCTCTTGTAACTGCTTCTTTTTTACCTTGTAATTCACAGATGCTTTTTCGTGTTTGGGTAAATACAAATAGTCGCTGCTTTCTAAAGACTAAACTGGTATATTGCTGATGTAGAGGCTGACTATGATACTGGTGCATAGACCGACTAGTATTCCAACTGGAATTAATGTCAAATTCGTGGACTAGTATGACAAGTGGTACGATCTGAATGGGCATAATGATTAGTATGTCCTGCCGCATAGACTAAGCAGTATGTCAACTGGTATGATTCTGACGTATATATCAACTAGTATGACAACTGGTATGATTCTCATGCTTTTTTTAACTAGTCTGTCAATTGGTATGATTCTGATGCATATATGAACTAGTCTGTCAACTGGTATGATTCTGATGCATATAAGAAGTAGTCTGTCAACAGGTATGATTCTGATGCATATATGAACTAGTCTGCCAACTGGTATGATTCTGATGTATATATGAACTAGTCTGCCAACTGGTATGATTCTGATGTATATATGAACTATTCTTTCAACTGGTACGATCCTGACGTATATACGAACTAGTATCTTAAATGGTATTATACTGATGTGTGTAATAACAAGTATATCAACTGGTATATTTCTGATGCAGAGGCTGACTAGTCAGCCAATTGGAATGGTGCTGATGCAGAGAAGGACAATTGCCATCTCGTAGGACATCGCCGTGTTAAAAATACCAGTTGCTAATATGGAAAAATTACAGAACTCGAACTAGTTGAGGCCGCCTGGCTGACTGGTATTTGATTAGTATAAAACTAGTTAAGTTGACTGCAGGGGTTTTACTGATACATATAGCATTCAGCTGCCCTCGTGTCACATATACGTGCCTTCGGCAGTCGCCGTGTCTCTGCCGGCGCTGATTGGCCAAAATCTAAAATTCAAATTGACGCTCGCTTAATTTTACTGTGTCGGGTAATGAATGACTAATGTGGTTGGTAATGTTGTTATGCGCTAGGCTATTGCGCTAGCGCAGTAACTTCCACTTGCGTTGATGAAATTGTTATCATAAATCAGCTATTATTATTTCATTGTATAAAATAAATTGTATTATAATAAACAATTTTTTTATAAGCAAATAAAATATGTTTAACTAAATATTAAGCAAAATAAAATATTAACATATTTTCTTGCCTAAAATAATAAGATGGCTGCAATCCCCAGGGTGTCGGATATCGAAACAAACCTGGCCAAAATGGGATCTTAAAAGGTCTAGACGCATTTATGCCCTAACTAGGAGGGAAATCTGCATATTGATAGGGATATTAACCGGTCACTGCCTCATTGGTAGGCATGCAGAAAGGCTAAGTGTGCCCTACCGACGATGCTGCAGGAGTTGCAAAGATGATGATGAGGAGGAAACAGTGGAGCACCTCATCTGCAACTGTCCGGCTTTAAGCGGCGCGAGAACGCGCTTTTTGGGAGTTCCGTTCCTAGATAGCCTAAGCCAGATCGCGGAACTTACATCTTAGTGGTTCGAGGGAGAGTAACGGTGTCGGTTTAGGAGTGTCAGTCCCGGGATTCTGCTATGTGGAAAATCCCAACAACTCAGAGATTTTCCATATGGCTGGGTCCCGGGACTGACTTTCCTTGTGTTGGTGGTATCACAACGGGCCTTTCAAAACTGGCCTAAGTGTGCCTCTGCGGCAGCCACTTGAACCTACCTACCTAAGCATAGATAAGGCATTGAACTCACGCCCTGCGTGGTAAACGAAGACTCTATCGACGTGGCTAATGCTGCATATTAGTTTCAATGGCAAAATAGCCAACTCATTACCTGCAGACCCAATAGTTCAATACCCACTTTTAAATCGCCGCGATTTTCAACCTAATTTGAATTTATTTCACACATAAAATGTGGATTTCGCGTTGGGGATTTTGATTTTGGGGATAATGTGGTACACCCAATTATTTTATAGCGTCAGTCAGGAGTAGCGTAAAGAAAGCATTTAAAACAGATAATTATACACATATACACTAGACTGGGCCAAAAATTCAAAATTTCGTTTATATTGATTTTCTTTTTAAAAAAGGTGAAAAAAATAAGGGACAATTTTGGGACCAATTCGGGAACATTTTGGGACCTATTTGGGAACATTTTGGGGCCACTTTGGGATCCCTTGTGGTCGGTTTAAGTCGCTATGGGATGACTTTAAGACCATTTCGGGGCCAATTTGGGACCATTTTGGGGCCAATTTGGGAACATTTTGGGGCCACTTAGTGATCCCTGTGGTCGCTTTAGGTCACTATGGGATGACTTTAAGACCATTTCGGGGCCAATTTGGGACAATTTCGGGGCCAATTTGGGAACATTTTGGGCCACTTTGGGATCCCTTGTGGTCGCTTTAGGTCACTATGGGATGACTTTAAGACCTTTTCGGGGCCAATTTGGTACAATTTTGGGGCCAATTTGGGAACGTTTTGGGACCCATTTGGGAACATTCTGGGGCCCTTTGGGATCCCTTGTGGTCGGTTTAGGTCACTATGGGATGACCTTAAGACCATTTCGGGGCCAATTTGGGGCCACTTAGTGATCCCTGTGGTCGCTTTAGGTCACTATGGAATGACTGTAAGACCATTCCGGGGCCAATTTGGGACCATTTTGGGGCCAATTTGGGAACATTTTGGAGCCACTTAGTGATCCCTGTGGTCGCTTTAGGTCTCTATGGGATCACTTTAAGACCATTTCGGTCCAATTTGGGACGATTTTGGGAACTTTTTGCGGCCACTTTGGGATCCCTTGTGGTGGCTTTAGGTCACTATGGGATCACTTTAAGACCATTTCGAGGCCAATATGAAACAATTTTGGGGCCAATTTGGGAACATTTTGGGGCCACTTTGGGATCGCTTGTGGTGGATTTAGGTCACTATGGCATCACTTTAAGACCATTTCGGGGCCAATATGGGACAATTTTGGGGCCAATTTGGGAACATTTTGGGGCCACTTTGGGATCCCTTGTGGTCGCTTTAGGTCACTATGGGATGACCTTAAGACCATTTCGGGGCCAATTTGGGAACATTTTGGGGCCACTTTGGGATCCCTTGTGGCGGCTTTAGGTCGCTATGGGATCACTTTAAGACCATTTCGGGGCCAATACAGGGATCATTTTGGGGCAACTTTGGGATCCCTTGTGGTGGCTATGGGATCACTTTAAGACCATTTCGGTCGAATTTGGGACGATTGTGGGAACTTTTTGCGGCCACTTTGGGATCCCTTGTCGTGGCTTTAGGTCACTATGGGATCACTTTTAGACCATTTCGGGGCCAATATGGAACAATTATGGGGCCACTTTGGGATCCCTTGTGGTGGCTTTAGTTCACTATGGGATTACTTTAAGACCATTTCGGGCCAATTCGGGACCATTTTGTGAACTTTTTGCAGCCACTTTGGGATCCCTTGTGGTGGCTTTAGGTCACTATGGGATCACTTAAAACCATTTCGAGGCCAATATGGAACAATTTTGGGGCCAATTTGGGAACATTTTGGGGCCACTTTGGGATCCCTTGTGGTGGCTTTAGGTCACTATGGGATCACTTTAAGACCATTTCGGCGCCAATATGGGACAATTTTGGGGCCAATTTGGGAACATTTTGGGGCCTCTTTGGGATCCCTTGTGGTCGCTTTAGGTCACTATGGGATGACTTTAAGACCATTTCGGGGCCAATTTGGTACAATTTTGGGGCCAATTCGGGACAATTTTGAGGCCAATTTGGGAACATTTTGGGACCACTTTGGGATCCCTTGTGGTGGCTTTAGGTCACTATGGGATCACTTTATGACCATTTCGGGGCCAATATGGGACAATTTTGGGACCAATTTGGGAACATTTTGGGGCCACTTTGGGGTCCCTTGTGGTCGCTTTAGGTCACTATGGGATGACTTTAAGACCATTTCGGGGCCAATTTGGGACCATTTTGGGCCAATTTGGGAACGTTTTGGGGCCACTTTGGGATCCCTTGTGGTGGCTTTAGGTCACTAAGGGATCACTTGTAAGACCATTTCGAGCCAATATGGGACAATTTTCGGGCCAATTTGCCAACATTTTGGTGCCACTTTGTGATCTCTGTGGTCGCTTTAGGTCACTATGGGATGCCTTTAAGACCATTTCGGGGCCAATTTGGGACAATATTGAGGCCAATTTGGGAACATTTTGGGGCCACTTTGGGATCCCTTGTGGTCGCTTTAGGTCACTATGGGACATTGAAAAAGTCCGTTACGAACTTTTTTAACATTAAAATTTTTTTCATATCACTCCCACCGCCAAGGCCTGCGATAAAATCTATGCAATAGCTTAAAAATGTTAATGTTAAACAAGTAAGGAAGTCTAAGTTCGGGTGAAACCGAACATTACATACCCAGCTGTGCACATAAAGTGGGCGTGATCGTTCACCGATTTTTCTTATTTTCTGTGGTAGTACTCTACATAAACATAACATGCCTGGTACCTAGTTTCGTAAATCTATCTCACACCGTTCTGAAGTTGTTAGCAGTCGAATTTAAAAATTGCTTGACTCATAAGTGGGCGGTGCCACGCCCACTTTCCAAAATTTTGAAAAAATTATGTAAAGAATATGAAAGTTGATGTATGTACCAAATTATATTATTATAGCGAAATCAGTTAATTAGATATGGACTTTTCAATATTTCCACCTACAATTTTGGGGCCAATTTGGGAACGTTTTGGGACCCATTTGGGAACATTCTGGGGCCCTTTGGGATCCCTTGTGGTCGGTTTAGGTCACTATGGGATGACCTTAAGACCATTTCGGGGCCAATTTGGGGCCACTTAGTGATCCCTGTGGTCGCTTTAGGTCACTATGGGATGACTTTAAGACCATTCCGGGGCCAATTTGGGACCATTTTGGGGCCAATTTGGGAACATTTTGGAGCCACTTAGTGATCCCTGTGGTCGCTTTAGGTCTCTATGGGATCACTTTAAGACCATTTCGGTCCAATTTGGGACCATTTTGGGAACTTTTTGCGGCCACTTTGGGATCCCTTGTGGTGGCTTTAGGTCACTATGGGATCACTTTAAGACCATTTCGAGGCCAATATGAAACAATTTTGGGGCCAATTTGGGAACATTTTGGGGCCACTTTGGGATCGCTTGTGGTGGATTTAGGTCACTATGGCATCACTTTAAGACCATTTCGGGGCCAATATGGGACAATTTTGGGGCCAATTTGGGAACATTTGGGGCCACTTTGGGATCCCTTGTGGTCGCTTTAGGTCACTATGGGATGACCTTAAGACCATTTCGGGGCCAATTTGGGAACATTTTGGGGCCACTTTGGGATCCCTTGTGGCGGCTTTAGGTCGCTATGGGATCACTTTAAGACCATTTCGGGGCCAATACAGGGATCATTTTGGGGCAACTTTGGGATCCCTTGTGGTGGCTATGGGATCACTTTAAGACCATTTCGGTCGAATTTGGGACGATTGTGGGAACTTTTTGCGGCCACTTTGGGATCCCTTGTCGTGGCTTTAGGTCACTATGGGATCACTTTTAGACCATTTCGGGGCCAATATGGAACAATTATGGGGCCACTTTGGGATCCCTTGTGGTGGCTTTAGTTCACTATGGGATTACTTTAAGACCATTTCGGGCCAATTCGGGACCATTTTGTGAACTTTTTGCAGCCACTTTGGGATCCCTTGTGGTGGCTTTAGGTCACTATGGGATCACTTAAAACCATTTCGAGGCCAATATGGAACAATTTTGGGGCCAATTTGGGAACATTTTGGGGCCACTTTGGGATCCCTTGTGGTGGCTTTAGGTCACTATGGGATCACTTTAAGACCATTTCGGCGCCAATATGGGACAATTTTGGGGCCAATTTGGGAACATTTTGGGGCCACTTTGGGATCCCTTGTGGTCGCTTTAGGTCACTATGGGATGACTTTAAGACCATTTCGGGGCCAATTTGGTACAATTTTGGGGCCAATTCGGGACAATTTTGGGGCCAATTTGGGAACATTTTGGGACCACTTTGGGATCCCTTGTGGTGGCTTTAGGTCACTATGGGATCACTTTATGACCATTTCGGGGCCAATATGGGACAATTTTGGGACCAATTTGGGAACATTTTGGGGCCACTTTGGGGTCCCTTGTGGTCGCTTTAGGTCACTATGGGATGACTTTAAGACCATTTCGGGGCCAATTTGGGACCATTTTGGGCCAATTTGGGAACGTTTTGGGGCCACTTTGGGATCGCTGTGGTGGCTTTAGGTCACTAAGGGATCACTTGTAAGACCATTTCGAGCCAATATGGGACAATTTTCGGGCCAATTTGCCAACATTTTGGTGCCACTTTGTGATCTCTGTGGTCGCTTTAGGTCACTATGGGATGCCTTTAAGACCATTTCGGGGCCAATTTGGGACAATATTGAGGCCAATTTGGGAACATTTTGGGGCCACTTTGGGATCCCTTGTGGTCGCTTTAGGTCACTATGGGACATTGAAAAAGTCCGTTACGAACTTTTTTAACATTAAAATTTTTTTCATATCACTCCCACCGCCAAGGCCTGCGATAAAATCTATGCAATAGCTTAAAAATGTTAATGTTAAACAAGTAAGGAAGTCTAAGTTCGGGTGAAACCGAACATTACATACCCAGCTGTGCACATAAAGTGGGCGTGATCGTTCACCGATTTTTCTTATTTTCTGTGGTAGTACTCTACATAAACATAACATGCCTGGTACCTAGTTTCGTAAATCTATCTCACACCGTTCTGAAGTTGTTAGCAGTCGAATTTAAAAATTGCTTGACTCATAAGTGGGCGGTGCCACGCCCACTTTCCAAAATTTTGAAAAAATTATGTAAAGAATATGAAAGTTGATGTATGTACCAAATTATATTATTATAGCGAAATCAGTTAATTAGATATGGACTTTTCAATATTTCCACCTCCTTTCAATATAACTTTTATGAAAAAGTAGGCGTGGTCGCGAAGCGATTTCGTTTATTTTCTATAGCTGAATTTACCACAACAATAGTATGTCCTCTACGAAATTTCGTTATACTAGCATAAACTGTTCTGAAGTTATTAAGAGTCAAAATTTTAAAATTTCTTCAAATATACGTGGGCGGTACCACGCCCCCTTTTCAAAAATTTTTATAAAATCGGCCTTAGAACATCTAAATCAATACATATTGCAAATTTTATCATTGTAGCTGCTTCTAATATTGAATTAACCCATTTTATACGTTTTTCGAAATTTTCGATATCGAAAAAGGGGCGTGGTTATGGTCCGATTTTACCCATTTTCAATAGCAATCTATTCTGAACCCAAATAAGTACGCATGCCAAATTTGGTGAAGATATCTCATTATTTGCTCAAGTTATCATGTTAACGGACAGACGGACGGACGGACGGACGGACGGACAGACGGACGGACATGGCTCAATCAAATTTTTTTTCCATCCTGATCATATTGATATATGGAAGTCTATATCTATCTCGATTCCTTTATACCTGTACAACCAACCGTTATCCTAACAAAGTTATAATACCCTGTGTACAAGTACAGCTGGGTATAAAAAATGCTCAAGAAATGGTCAAGAACTGTTTTCACACGTCAAATTTTCTTGAGCCAATACTCAGCTCATAAGAAAATATACTACAATTTTCGATGGTTGGCAACGCCGGTTGACCTCAAGAAATAAATATGCTCGTATATATTTCTTTAGGTAAACGTGCAGATTCACGGTAAAGATGAGTATACACTTCGCTGCACATGTTTTATACATTTTTATAATAGTAATCTGCAATAAATTGGAAAATGCCGTAAACGTCAAATTTCCTTGACCAGGCATAAGAAATGTATGCTCGTTTTTTTCTTGAGGCATTTCTTGGCAGGTGGGTAGCCCGCTTTAAAAACGTACTGCAAAAGGCAACAAAAAAATGAAAACTGCTAACAACATTTCACGACAGGCCAATTGCACTATGCTGGCGAAATTCCACGGCTGAAATGTTGGTACTTGGTTTATAAATTAAAAACAATCTATCTAAAA
Source organism: Campiglossa producta (assembly GCA_964058755.1). Taxonomy (NCBI): domain Eukaryota; kingdom Metazoa; phylum Arthropoda; class Insecta; order Diptera; family Tephritidae; genus Campiglossa; species Campiglossa producta. Next base: position 103,645,817 of record CAXKVI010000001.1, on the reverse strand, counting down.
AAAATGTGTTTTCATTTTCTGGTTTCTTATTTCCAACATTAAAACTTTGTAAAATAAATAAAATTTAATCGTTTTAAGTTTTGTATTTTTTTGCAAAATATAATAAAAGTGTAAGCTGAAAGATTCGCTTAAAAATTTTCCTATAAATTGGAATGAAAAAGTTGTGCAACACAGCAACACTTTTTTGCAAACAAGAACCCTGTCTCATT
>CAXKVI010000001.1:103568452-103645408 GCA_964058755.1 Campiglossa producta | reverse complement strand
CATTTTGGGACCACTTTGGGATCCCTTGTGGTGGCTTTAGGTCACTATGGGATCACTTTATGACCATTTCGGGGCCAATATGGGACAATTTTGGGACCAATTTGGGAACATTTTGGGGCCACTTTGGGGTCCCTTGTGGTCGCTTTAGGTCACTATGGGATGACTTTAAGACCATTTCGGGGCCAATTTGGGACCATTTTGGGCCAATTTGGGAACGTTTTGGGGCCACTTTGGGATCGCTTGTGGTGGCTTTAGGTCACTAAGGGATCACTTGTAAGACCATTTCGAGCCAATATGGGACAATTTTCGGGCCAATTTGCCAACATTTTGGTGCCACTTTGTGATCTCTGTGGTCGCTTTAGGTCACTATGGGATGCCTTTAAGACCATTTCGGGGCCAATTTGGGACAATATTGAGGCCAATTTGGGAACATTTTGGGGCCACTTTGGGATCCCTTGTGGTCGCTTTAGGTCACTATGGGACATTGAAAAAGTCCGTTACGAACTTTTTTAACATTAAAATTTTTTTCATATCACTCCCACCGCCAAGGCCTGCGATAAAATCTATGCAATAGCTTAAAAATGTTAATGTTAAACAAGTAAGGAAGTCTAAGTTCGGGTGAAACCGAACATTACATACCCAGCTGTGCACATAAAGTGGGCGTGATCGTTCACCGATTTTTCTTATTTTCTGTGGTAGTACTCTACATAAACATAACATGCCTGGTACCTAGTTTCGTAAATCTATCTCACACCGTTCTGAAGTTGTTAGCAGTCGAATTTAAAAATTGCTTGACTCATAAGTGGGCGGTGCCACGCCCACTTTCCAAAATTTTGAAAAAATTATGTAAAGAATATGAAAGTTGATGTATGTACCAAATTATATTATTATAGCGAAATCAGTTAATTAGATATGGACTTTTCAATATTTCCACCTCCTTTCAATATAACTTTTATGAAAAAGTAGGCGTGGTCGCGAAGCGATTTCGTTTATTTTCTATAGCTGAATTTACCACAACAATAGTATGTCCTCTACGAAATTTCGTTATACTAGCATAAACTGTTCTGAAGTTATTAAGAGTCAAAATTTTAAAATTTCTTCAAATATACGTGGGCGGTACCACGCCCCCTTTTCAAAAATTTTTATAAAATCGGCCTTAGAACATCTAAATCAATACATATTGCAAATTTTATCATTGTAGCTGCTTCTAATATTGGAATTACCCATTTTATACGTTTTTCGAAATTTTCGATATCGAAAAAGGGGGCGTGGTTATGGTCCGATTTTACCCATTTTCAATAGCAATCTATTCTGAACCCAAATAAGTACGCATGCCAAATTTGGTGAAGATATCTCATTATTTGCTCAAGTTATCGTGTTAACGGACAGACGGACGGACATGGCTCAATCAAATTTTTTTCGATCCTGATCATATTGATATATGGAAGTCTATATCTATCTCGATTCCTTTATACCTGTACAACCAACCGTTATCCTAACAAAGTTATAATACCCTGTGTACAAGTACAGCTGGGTATAAAAAGGACGTAACGGACTTTTTCAATGTTAAAAACTTCGGAACGGACTTTTTTCAATGGTAAAAGGTTCGGCGTTAGCAACATAACTAGACAAAAATAAATATAAGCGTTGCCTACATTTAGGCGTATGACATTGTACTAATGTTAGCAGCAGGCCAAAATGGTCCCAAATAGGCCCCAAAATGTTCTCAAATAGGCCCCAAAATGTTTTCAAATAGGCCCCAAAATGTTCCCAAATAGGCCACAAAATGTTCCCAAATCGGCCCCAAAATGGTCCATATTGGCCCCGAAATGGTCTTAAAGTGATCGCATAGTGACCTAAAGCCACCACAAGGGATCCCAAAGTGGCCCCAAAATGTTCCCAAATTGGCTCCGAAATGGTCTTAAAGTCATCCCATAGTGACCTAAAGCGACCATAAGGGATCCCAAAGTGGCCCCAAAATGTTCCCAAATTGGCCCGAAATGGTCTTAAAGTCATAGTGACCTAAAGCGACCACAGGGATCACAAAGTGGCCCCAAAATGTTGCCAAATTGGCCCCAAAATTGTCCCATATTGGCCCCGAAATGGTCTTAAAGTGATCGCATAGTGACCTAAAGCCACCACAAGCGATCCGAAAGTGGCCCCAAAATTTCCCAAATTGGCCCCAAAATGGTCCCAAATTCATCTCATAGTTACCTAAAGCGACCACAAGGGATCCTAAAGTGGCCCCAAATAGGCCCCAAAATGTTCCCAAATAGGCCCCAAAATGTTCCCAAATTGGCCCCAAAATTCTACCAAATTGCCCCGAAATGGTCTAGTGACCTAAAGCGACCACAAAGGATCCCAAATTGGCCCCAATATTGTCCCAAATTGGCCCCGAAATGGTCTTAAAGTCATAGTGACATAAAGCGACCACAGGGATCACAAAGTGGACCCAAAATGTTGCCAAATTGGCCCCAAAATTTTCCCATATTGGCCCCGAAATGGTCTTAAAGTGATCGCATAGTGAACTAAAGCCACCACAAGGGATACCAAAGGGGCCCCAAAATGTTCCTAAATAGGCCCCAAATTGGCCCCAAAATTGTACCAAATTGGCTTCGAAATGGTCTTAAAGTCATCCCATAGTGACCTAAAGCGACCACAAGGGATCCCAAATTGGCCCCAAATTGGCCCCAATATTGTCCCAAATTGGCTCCTAAATGGTCGTAACCCACTTGTTACTACCGTAGTGTTAAAACAACAGACCGATAAAAAAATTACCAAAAAGCACTGAGCAATGTTCCGTTATATTTGAAATATGCTGTGTGAAATACAAGTATTATACTTAAATTTAGTCAATGTTGTGAATCCCACGCGATTGGTTCTGTGCGTGTTTCTTTGAGGTTATATTATCAGTTTTTTATCAAGAGTGTATCCAAGTACGTATAAAATACTAAAAATATTTATTTGTGCAATACCTTAATGTAGTCAAGTAGTTCCATGTGTATATAGCTCGTAACAACAAAAAACAACAAAGTATTGTTGAGAAACTTACCTGGTTCACAGCTAAGAACAGAGGCCGAGGTTAACGATGAATGCTCTGAAAGCGAAGGCGAAGACGATTTGCCACTACAACAGCTTGCAAAACGTTTACGAGAAGACGTAGATTCACGTCCACTCATTATTTCAACAAAAGCAATTTCGCAGCCATCTTCTGAAACCCTTATCCCCAAAATTAAAACATATAATTGGTCACTACGCGACATAAACCCGAAAACCAGTACTTGGGATGAAATGGAAGAAGCATAATTAAAGCAAAATCTTTTGCACTATTTCGAATTGTTTTTCGTGCTAAAATCTCAAATTTATTCGTAAATACACGAGTATGTATGCTGCTAAAAAAAAAAACAAAGTAGGAAATGTAACTAGTGAAGAAATTAACTGCCTTTTCGGAATTTTTTTGTGTAAAATGCGATGTTACTCTTCACCCAAAGACCTGCTTCGAGATGTATCACAACCGTAAATAATCTTCATTTTTTTTCCTCATATTTTTCTTTATATTATTAATAAATAAATAGAAAATTGAATTAAAAGAAAATTCTTCATTGCCTATTTTACTTTGCAGCTATAGTAGGCCATTTTACCATCGTTGTTTAATAACGACACCGCTTTTCCGAGTTTCCATGGAAAAATAATTTTTTTCAATATTTTTCCCATGTTATTTATCTAGTAATATCTTCGCCTACAAAGAATTAATCTAATCCGACATAAAAAAATCTTTCAGTAATATCTGGGTTAAAGTCATCCCATAGTGACCTAAAGCGACCACAAGGGATCCCAAAGTGGCCCCAAAATGCTCCCAAATTGGCCCCAATATTGTCCCAAATTAGCCCCGAAATGGTCTTAAATTCATAGTAACCTAAAGCGACCACAGACAAAATGGACCCTAAATGTTGCCAAATTGGCCCCAAAATTGTCCCATATTGGCTCCAAAATGCTCTTAAAGTGATCGCATAGTGACCTAAAGCCACCACAAGGGATCCCAAAGTGGCCCGAAATGGTCTTAAAGTCATCCCATAGTGACCTAAAGCGACCACAAGGGATCCCAAAGTGACCCCAAAATGTTCCCAAATTGGCCCCAAAATTGTGCCAAATTGGCCCCGAAATGGTCTAGCGACCTAAAGCGACCACAAGGGATCCCAAAGTGGCCCCAAAATGTTCCCAAATTGGCCCAAATGTTGTCCCAAATTGGTCCCGAATTGGTCGTAAAGTCATAGTGGCCTAAAGCGACCACAGGGATCACAAAGTGGCCCCAAAATGTTGCCAAATTGGCCCCAAAATTGTCCCATATTGGCCCCGAAATGGTCTTAAAGTGATAGCATAGTGACCTAAAGCCACCACAAGGGTTCCGAAAGTGGCCCCAAAATGTTCCCAAATAGGCCCCAAAATGTTCCCAAATTGGCCCCAAAATTGTACCAAATTGGCCCCGAAATGGTCTTAAAGTCATCCCATAGTGACCTAAAGCGACCACAAGGGATCCCAAAGTGGCCCCAAAATGTTCCCAAATTGACCCCAATATTGTCCCCAATTGGCTTCGAAATGGTCTTAAAGTCATCCCATAGTGACCTAAAGCGACCACAAGGGATCCCAAAGTGGCCCCAAATTGGCCCCAATATTGTCCCATATTGGCCCCAATATTGTCCCCAATTGGCTTCGAAATGGTCTTCAAGTCATCCCATAGTGACCTAAAGCCACCACAAGGGATCCCAAAGTGGCCACAAAATGTTCCCAAATTGGCCCCAAAATTGTCTCATATTGGCCCCGAAATGGTCTTAAAGTGATGAAAATGGTCCCAAATTGGACCGAAATGGTCTTAAAGTTATCCCATAGTGACCTAAAGCGACCACAAGGGATCCCAAAGTGGCCGCAAAAAGTTCCCAAATAGGTCCCAAAATGGTCCCGAATTGGCCCGAAATGGTCTTAAAGTGATCCCACAGTGACCTAAAGCCACCACAAGGCATCCCAAATTGGAACAAATTGGCCCCGAAATGGTCTTAAAGTCATCCCATAGTGACCTAAAGCGACCACAAGGGATCCCAAAGTGGCCCCAAAATGTTCCCATATGTGACATCATTATGATGTCATATCATATGATGTCATATCATGTGATGTCATATCATATGATGTCATATCATATGATGTCATATCATATGATGTCATATCATGTGATTTCATATCATATGATGTTATAATATGATGTCATATCATGTGAATTCATATCATATGATGTTATAATATGATGTCATATCATATGATGTCAAATCATGTGATGTCATATCATATGAATCATGTGATATGACATCATGTTATATGACATCATATGATATGACATCGTACGATATGACATCGTACGATATGATGACATCATATGATATGACATCAAGGATATGACATCGTAAAATATGACAACGAAATGATCACGAAAATGGTCCCGAAACGATCCCGAAACAGTCCCGAAACGATCCAGAAAATGGTCCCGAAGTTACGCCGAATGTATTGCGCATATGGGTATAATTTGCCGGGGTCTCGATGGACAAATTTTTCATTTGTAAATAACTGATTAAAAATGAAGTTTTATCCTTATTCAAGAATTCCATAAATTTATCATCACTCAACATCCCTTCAGTGATGAATAACAAGTCATTTAATTCAAGAATCGCTTGAAATAAAAATAACTTATCATTTGTCACTTTGATTTTTATGAATAAAAATAACCGGTCACTCATCACTCAAAATTTTTAAAATAATATTTTTTATTTTTATTTTTTTTCGTCACTCGTCACTCAAAAACAAAATTTTGCCCATCCCTGTTGTACATTACATTAAATTAAAATTGGATCTGTAAGCTTTGCCTACATTTAGGGTATTCTACTAACAGTGTGACGTTGTACATAAAATTGGAGCTGTATAGGCTATACTGTTAACCGGTTAAGGCTGTACTGCTCTTAAGACATAAATATGCTCATTGAGTTTTCATAAATATTATAATTGCATAAGTCAATAAAAAGTGATATGCAATAGCTTTACCGCGGCAGTCCCCGAGTGCCACACGTCCCTTTTTTTTGTTCTTACATAAAGCGACCACAGGGATCACAAAGTGGCCCCAAAATGTTCCCAAATTGTCCCATATTGGCCACGAAATGGTCTTAAAGTTATCCCATAGTGACGTAAAGCGACCACAAGGGATCCCAAAGTGGCCGCAAAAAGTTCCCAAATAGGTCCCAAAATGGTCCCGAATTGGACCGAAATGGTCTTAAAGTTATCCCATAGTGCCCTCGTGAAGGGTGGACACCTTGCCGCGGTACGAGGGCTTAAGTCGATAGCCACAGGGCTACGCTGCCCTTGTGATCATAGCGCCGCCGGTACTACATCACGAGAGAAGCCAAGCCTGCCTGGCGCGACGACTAAGATCTTCCCCCTCCCAATCCAGGGTATTATGTGACCACGTGCCCATTGGACGTTTGCAGCCGGGAGGCAAATCGTGGCTGTTATCGAACGGAGCCTCTCTGATACTGGGCCGCCTCGGAGAGTAACTATAGTATACCGCGGTGTGGGGCTCTGCCGCGGCGGACGACACATTCCCCTCACTCTTCCTTTGACCCTAAACTGGCCTTGCCCGGCGAGGGGTCGTACGAACAAGATGATAAATAGTAACAAAAACCCTAAAACTAAAGATACAACAATGTATACTGCACAGCAGAGGAGGAAAATGCTGGAGCAAGCGAGAACGCAACGTCGGAGGACAAACTCCATTTCTTTATCAGCCGAGAGATCGACAGCGATTGCAACTACGGGTCGATTAGCTCTGGATAACAAGGGGGCAATCCCCAAAGTAAGTACCGGTACAAACAAAGTGAAGCCAACAACGGCTGATGCTAAAGCCCTAGTAAGTGCCGGTATCGAAACTAAGTATTTAACGTCTGTGGCAGTGGTCTCACGACCTGGCCCCAGAGCTCCAAATAAGGGAACGACCGCGATGGCAACTACGGGTCGAAATTCACCCCAAAAGACATCTTCCAGTCGCTCTGAGTACTTGGACAAAAGAGCGGCCGCGAGGATCCTGAAGAAATACGAGGGTATTTCACAAGAGACGCTATCGCCGAATGCTAGAAAGACGGTGGAGATGGCTGAAGCTATCTTACCGAACTTCCAAAGCGATTACGCGCCAAAGAAGGTTAATGGAAATCCCTTCAAACGCCAGATATCGGACGTGGATTTAAAACCTCACCCGAAGCGGCAGCAACACGCCCCCGTAGTGGGTAAACTCAGATTGCTGAAGTGACTAAGGATATGATCCTCATAGGCGTCATTGACCGAGGTAACGAAAGCTGGGCCATCCCTAGGGACCAGTGGCGGTACGTCCGGAACGCTATCGGTAATGCCCTTCTCGACATTATGGATGAGTCTCCGGGTGCCACGCCGATGGGTTCTGATGCGGGATGGCACCAGGGCCGAATCAAGGTATTCGTTTGCGAGGATGCAAAAACTGTTGCACTGTACAAGGCAGCAGCTGCAAGACTGGGTGAGATCTACCAAGGGGCAAGAATCGAGGTTGTCGACTGGAAGGACATCCCGGCTCGGCCAAGGGCAAGAGCGTGGATTCCTGCTATCCCTGCTGAACCTGAGAGAATTCTCAGGACGCTGAGGATCATGAACCCGTCTCTCCCGACGCAGGACTGGGGTGTCAATCTGGTCGAGGATGCGGTAGGCCCTGACAGGCAAGTGGTCTTCACCTTGAATAAGGAAGCACTCGAGCCCCTTAAACGGTGCAATGGACGAGTGCACTACGGCATGGGTCAGATCGTGATCCACGTATACCGCGGCGATGCACAGCGCGCTGCTATTTCGGCTGCACCGGAGGACTCGGACATCGCAGTGCCGGTAGAGGAGTCGGAGATGTCCGACTCGGAAAGTATGGTATCTGCCACGTCAAATGGCGAAGGAGCAGTGAAAAGCTCGGAGATGGGAGACAGCCTGCTGGACGGGGAAGACCTCAACGTCACAGGGATAGCAGCTAGTCCTGAGCGCACCAATGTCGATACTGCCACAGTTAGTAGGATCTCGGCCACGCCAAATCGTGGTCTGAACAAATCTTCGTTGAAAGATAAGCCTCCAGACGAGGTGGAACTCGACGATACGGCGGTGGCAGGGAAGTCTGAGCGTTCTCATGTTGGTGGTGATTCAGATAAACCTGCACAAATCTAAAGCAGCCTCGGCTGCTTTAATCAGTCGTCTCTCTAAAGGCGACGTAGATGTGGTCGTCATCCAAGAACCCTGAGTCAACAGCTCAAGGATTTGCGGTTTGGGGTCTAAGGGTTTTAAGCTTATCCGAGCCAGCGAGGGGGACAGGGTTAGAGCCTGTATTTTGGTTAAGTCTGAGCTGAATGCCTTTCTCTTGCCCAACTATACCAATGGTGACGTTACAGCTGCCAGTTTAACAGTCGACGATACCAGTGTGACGATGGCGTCGGTCTATATGCGCTACGACGCCGAATAACCTCCGCCACAGAGGGAGGTAAAAGACCTGGTGGCAAATTTTTCCATGGGTCATCTTATTATCGGAACTGACGCCAATGCTCATCACGTCCAGTGGGGCAGCTCCGATATCATTTGCTAGAGGAGAGTCGTTGTTTGATTATTTGTTAACAACTAACCTGGTAGTTTGCAACGTGGGTAACGAATCTACGTTTATTACTAAAACCAGTACGGAGGTCATAGAAGGAGCTTATGAGTGGGTCAGAAAATGGCGCGTTCTCGATGAACACTCATTCTCCGACCACCCGTACGTAGAATTAGTTCTAGACTTTTCTGTTGAGCAGCCGGTTATGAAACGCAACCCACGTAACACTAACTGGCAGCTACACAATGAAATACTATCTAGGGACTTGCCAGCACTGCCCCCACAAGTCCCCTCATCAGTAGGGGAGTTGGAGGATCTGGTAAAGACCTTTACAACGGCGCTCTCGAATGCCCTAGAGCAGGCTTGCCCAGTGCCAAAACGACGAGGTAAACATACGCCGCATTGGTGGTCCTGCGACCTGGACTCGCTCCGTAAATCATGTAGGACACAATTTAATAAGGCCAAGAGCCTTGGCACGGAGACTCAATGGCTCGAATATAAAGTTAAACTCAGGGCTTACAAAAAAGCTCTGAGGCAGGCGAACAGAGTAACATGGAAAAATTTCTGGGGTCGAAAATGTCGATGATACAGCGAGACTTAGACGAGTGCTCTCAAAAACTCAAACAGCCACAAGCTATTTGCGCAAACCTGACGGATCCTGGACCAGTACGGAGACGGAAACCCTAGAGCTGCTCTTGAATACGCACTTCCCAGGGAACTTGCATGAGGAACCCCTAGCACCTACAACAAACCTGGCTGTACACATACCCATCACGAAGGAAAAGGTTAGGTGGGCGGTTAAAAGCTTCGAACCCTTCAAGGCTTCCGGGCCAGACGGGATTCTTCCCGCACAACTCATAAACACGCTGGAGATATCAGCCAAATGGCTGGTGTTTCTCTATACAGCCTGCCTGGCTCTTAGCTACATTCCGTGCTCCTGGAGAAGGGCCACGGTAGTATTTATTCCTAAGGCGGGGAAGGCGTCTCATTACCAGCCCAAGGACTTTTGGCCGATCAGTCTCTCATCCTTTGTGCTCAAAACCTTCGAGAGGATAATAAATGACTACCTCTCCTCTACTATTGAGAGCAACCTGATCTGTAGCTATCAGCATGCATACACCAAAGGGAAATCTACAGAAACTGCACTTCACAGCCTAGTTTCTGTTATTGAAAAATCGCTGTATGAAAAGGAGTACTGTCTTGTGGCCTTTTTAGATATTGAAGGAGCTGGTCTCTTATTGGACTTATTGATCAACTGCTAAGGGGTAGTGTAACGAAGCTTTTCCCTGCCCCTGTGCTTCTTATCTTATGCTGGGGTATACTCGCCGTGTCCAGGGTCCTTGTACAATAAATTTATACTTTGGGGCCCTTTTGCAAGTCGTATTCTCAACTTTATTAAATATCGCTTAACTTAACTAAAATTCATAAATTTCAAATAATTCAAATAATTCGGTAACTCGTACTCTCGATAGCGGCACTGTTGGCTTGGGACCTAGATATCTGGCGTGATAACGGGTCCCTTCTCTTGATAACGGCTCGCCGTATCCCGTTATCCCTCTTGTTATGGCTCTGTGCTGCTAGCGTTGACGTCGCTCTGTCGGCGTGTAGCGGTTGGCGCTTGATTGCGCGTACTTGTGTCGGCGTCGTTCTGCTGGCGTTTAGCTGTGGGCGCTTGGCCGTGCGTGCTGGCGGTGACGTCGCTCTGTCGGCGTGTGGCGGAAGGCGCTTGATCGCGCGTACTGGCGTCGGCGTTGCTCTGCTGGCGTTAGCTGTAGGCGCTTGGCCGCGCGTGCTGGCGTTGACGCCGCTCTGTCCGCGTTTTGCCGTGGACGCGCTCGCTGGCGTTGACTGGCTGCGCCGGCTACCTCTGCTGCGCGACACCACGGTGGGTTTGGCTGAACGGCGGAGCGCGGCCTTAGGTGTATAATGGGCGGGGAAAATCCAGCACACCTCAAGTACAACCCAGTCCGCGTCTACTCTGGATTGTGATGTCCATTATTGGTAAAGCCCAGTTACTAGCTATCACTACCCAGCGTAGATCCGATCTTTGCCGTGACTCCGTACTGGTCTACAGTTGTGGTGGTAATCTCGCTGCTCCTCTCGGTTGGCGTTATCGTGCTTTTCGGTATTTCGTTGACAGCCTTACGGTTTTATTTGCGGCCCGTTATCTCTGCTACGTTATGCTGTCGCAACTGTACTCGCGTTCACTCTGCACTCGCGTCGATAAAGTGCGTATCCACGGCTGACTGTGGCAGAACAGGTTATCGCGGCCTTAAGCGTATAATGGGCGGGGAAAATCCAGCACACCTCAAGTACAACTCAGTCCGCGTCTACTCTGGATTGTGACGTCTAATATTGGCAAAGCCCAGGTATTAGCTATCACCCTTCAGCGTAGATCTTGTCACTACCGCAGCTCCGTGCTGACTGACTCCTGTCTTCTTGTGTTGCTTCTTAAATATTGTATAGTTGCTTGCGCGTGTGACTGTCTGTTGTGACGATGTTGCTACGACTTGTTGTGTTACATGTAGGTTTGTGTTGTAGTTGGCTATTGTTGTTCGCTGTTGTCGTGCTCTAGCGCCTGTTGTTGTGTAGTTTCGTGTTGGAGTTGGCTTGTTTGATGTTACTGTTGTGTGTTGGTTCGTTATGATGATCGGTCGTGCGCTGTTTGATGCTGCCGTTGTTTAATTTGTGTGGGCCAAATTTGTAACCATATTTGGTCCTCACACTTCCCCCCCTACTTTGGAGGTCTAAAGCCCCCCTGCCTCTTTCGCATATTAGCACTCGCGACCGGTAGATGGTAACTCTGTGCCCTTGTGTGCAAAATCGTATGCGGGATTTTGAGATGCCTTTCGCTATGTCTCTAAAACCATCCCTTACTCTCTTCTCTATTTCCGGGAACTGGTCAAGTACTGGACCATCAAGTCCCTGCTCGGGCGCCAATTGTAACGAAGCTTTTCCCTGCCCCTGTGCTTCTTATCTTATGCTGGGGTATACTCGCCGTGTCCAGGGTCCTTGTACAATAAATTTATACTTTGGGGCCCTTTTGCAAGTCGTATTCTCAACTTTATTAAATATCGCTTAACTTAACTAAAATTCATAAATTTCAAATAATTCAAATAATTCGGTAACTCGTACTCTCGATAGCGGCACTGTTGGCTTGGGACCTAGATATCTGGCGTGATAACGGGTCCCTTCTCTTGATAACGGCTCGCCGTATCCCGTTATCCCTCTTGTTATGGCTCTGTGCTGCTAGCGTTGACGTCGCTCTGTCGGCGTGTGGCGGTTGGCGCTTGATTGCGCGTACTTGTGTCGGCGTCGTTCTGCTGGCGTTTAGCTGTGGGCGCTTGGCCGTGCGTGCTGGCGGTGACGTCGCTCTGTCGGCGTGTGGCGGAAGGCGCTTGATCGCGCGTACTGGCGTCGGCGTTGCTCTGCTGGCGTTAGCTGTAGGCGCTTGGCCGCGCGTGCTGGCGTTGACGCCGCTCTGTCCGCGTTTTGCCGTGGACGCGCTCGCTGGCGTTGACTGGCTGCGCCGGCTACCTCTGCTGCGCGACACCACGGTGGGTTTGGCTGAACGGCGGAGCGCGGCCTTAGGTGTATAATGGGCGGGGAAAATCCAGCACACCTCAAGTACAACCCAGTCCGCGTCTACTCTGGATTGTGATGTCCATTATTGGTAAAGCCCAGTTACTAGCTATCACTACCCAGCGTAGATCCGATCTTTGCCGTGACTCCGTACTGGTCTACAGTTGTGGTGGTAATCTCGCTGCTCCTCTCGGTTGGCGTTATCGTGCTTTTCGGTATTTCGTTGACAGCCTTACGGTTTTATTTGCGGCCCGTTATCTCTGCTACGTTATGCTGTCGCAACTGTACTCGCGTTCACTCTGCACTCGCGTCGATAAAGTGCGTATCCACGGCTGACTGTGGCAGAACAGGTTATCGCGGCCTTAAGCGTATAATGGGCGGGGAAAATCCAGCACACCTCAAGTACAACTCAGTCCGCGTCTACTCTGGATTGTGACGTCTAATATTGGCAAAGCCCAGGTATTAGCTATCACCCTTCAGCGTAGATCTTGTCACTACCGCAGCTCCGTGCTGACTGACTCCTGTCTTCTTGTGTTGCTTCTTAAATATTGTATAGTTGCTTGCGCGTGTGACTGTCTGTTGTGACGATGTTGCTACGACTTGTTGTGTTACATGTAGGTTTGTGTTGTAGTTGGCTATTGTTGTTCGCTGTTGTCGTGCTCTAGCGCCTGTTGTTGTGTAGTTTCGTGTTGGAGTTGGCTTGTTTGATGTTACTGTTGTGTGTTGGTTCGTTATGATGATCGGTCGTGCGCTGTTTGATGCTGCCGTTGTTTAATTTGTGTGGGCCAAATTTGTAACCATATTTGGTCCTCACAGTAGACTAGAATAGTTTCATCACTGGGCTCGGTTGACTTATCGCGCTATGTCACAAGGGGAACGCCTCAGGGTGGTGTTCTCTCCCCACTTCTATGGGACCTCACTGTCAACTCGATGCTGCCAGACACAAGCTGGGGGCGGGAAGGTAGTGGCATATGCAGACGACTTAGCTATAGTATATAGGGGCAAATTCCCACAAACCCTGTGCGACTTGATGCAAGTATCACTGAGAGAGGTTTCCTCATGGTGCTCGCGCTGCGCACTGAGCACCAACCCGGGAAAAGTAGAACTGGTCCTTTTCACCAATCGCTATAAGATACCACCGCTAATACTACCAAAACTGAATAACGTGCACCTGAACTTGGCTGACAAAGCCAAGTTCTTGGGCACAGTTCTGGATAGGAATCTAACCTGGAAGGAGAATGTTCTTCAGCGTCAGAAGAAAGCGGGTATTGCACTCTACACGTGCAAAAGAGCCATTGGAAAGAAATGGGGGCTCAGCCCCAAAATATGCAAATGGATCTACACTGCAATCATTCGACCAATCATGCTCTATGGAGTTGTGGTATGGTGGCCTGCGCTGAGCAAGGCAACAAACCTTAATGTGCTAGGTAAAGTACACAGATCTTGCATGATCTGTATAAGCAGAGCGTTAAGAACAACGCCCAATGAAGCACTCCAGGCCATTCTTGGCATTTTGCCACTCGATCTGGAAGGGCACCGGGTGGCAGCAGCATCGGCTCTGCGTCTAAGGGAAACGTCCGGCTAGGGCGCAAGCACTACTGGACACGCCTGTATTTCGGGATCCTATAGCTTTCTTCCGCTGAGCACAGATCGCTGTGCGACCACAACAGTCGGAGATAGCGGTGTTAAAATCAACATTCCCAGCAGGGAAGAATGGGAGAGCACGGATCGGTGTCCCGCCACTCATGGCGGCACTTCCATTTATACTGATGGCTCGAAGTTAGACGGCAGAGTTGGAGGAGGGGTTTATTCAAAGGATCTGATCCTTGAGCTCTCCTTCTCCTCTACCTGTTCACTGCAGTGTCTTCCAGGCTGAAGTTTCAGCAATCATGGACGCCGCGGCTTGGATAGGCCAACACACTATCAGACAGGACATTTTTATATTCAGCGACAGCCAGGGGGCCATCAAATATATATATATATATTTATTTCGGGCAAACACACAACCATAAGTTATTTTTACAGTGTTTGTCCATAAGAACAAATAAACATTTGTAAAAACTTAAAACTAACAATACAAAAACTTAGAACCTAACAATTTGTTATTTAGACTATTACAATAAGGAAAGTATAAGAAGTAGATAAAGATAAGGATTAGACAAGTGAAAAAAGATCAGAAAAAACGATAGTGACAAAAGAACATATGATAGATAGAAGAAGTAGGACGGAAAGGTGTATAAGGTATTGTGCTCAGGAATATTCGGCAAAGTATCGAAGCAATTCCAATCTAAAACGCAGCATTCCCTTAATAGCTTTAATATTTGGGGGCAAGGTGTTCCAATTGCGGATAGAGAAGACAAAGTATTGACCCTCAGTCACTAAGCAGGTAAATTTAATAGGAACTAAGTTAAGCGAACGCAAGGATTTGGAGTGCTCCAGTCGATCTCTGAGATAACGGGGCTCTTGGGTTATAATAATCTTCTGAAGTAGCACCAGACATTTATATTTTAATAGATTGTCAAAAGACACAGAAAAAATTTTCTTTGAAAACTCAGAAATGTGGTCATAGCGTTTTTTATTGTAGATGTACCTGGCGATGTTGTTATACAAAACATTAAGTTTGTTACGACATATACTATCACAATTCGAATACAACTCACAACCGTACAATAATGTTGGGAGCAAGTATGTTTTGGCTAAAGGTAATCGAATTTTCTCGGGCGTAAAATGTTGGGTTGACCATAGGTTTCGGAGCATGCCATATACTTTACCAATAGCGCAGGATATGTGGATACTCCACGACAAGGTTCTAGTGAAAGTTACCCCCAAATTTTTAGCGGTGTTAACAAATTTTATCACAGAGTTATTCAGCTGGATTTTTATGTGGTCGTCTAAATTAATTATTTTTTTGTATATGACTATGCACTGGGACTTATCGGGATTAAGGACTAAGCCATTGTCGGAAGCCCACTTACCTATAGATTCCAGGTCAGCGTTTAAGTTATTAACACACGCATTGATAGAGTCAAGTGGACAACTAACATAAAGCTGCACATCATCTGCATAGACATGGATGTTACTATGTTCGATAACATTAAAAAGATCATTGGAATACAGCACAAAAAGCAAAGTACCAAGAATAGAGCCTTGGGGAACACCTCTGGTTATAGGCAGCCAATCGGACATATTATTTCCGACACAAATAGCTTGTACACGGTCACTTAAATATGTTTTAACAAGGGTTAATGCCGGCGTAGAAAAATTAAACAAGTTGTTGAGTTTTAAAATAAGAATTTCGTGGTTCACTGAATCAAATACTTTCGAATGATCAAGCAAAGTCAGAAAAGTAATATCGTTTTTGTCTATATTGAGCCTAATGTCGTCTGAAACCTTTAATAACGCTGTAGTGCAGCTCATGTTAGGCCTAAACCCAGACTGAAATTTGTTCACGAAAGAATAATTGTTTATAAAGGAGTTTATTTGGTTATGCATGATTCGCTCAAGAACCTTAGATAAGTATGGTAATATTGCAATCGGCCGATAGTCACCATTCGCCTTTTTTAGCGGAATAATCTTGACTTTTTTCCAGGAGTCCGGAAAAACTGACGTGGTCAAGATTGTATTAAAAGCATGTGTTATGTATTTCAAAATTTTTGGTAGCAAGCACTTGACAAACTTTGGGTTTATACCATCCAAACCGGTCGCATTTGATTTGATGCTTAGTATGGACTGAACTACATCACAGTCATCGACACATTTGAAATGAAAACTGGTCAACGCGCTACTTATGTTTCTGCTGTAACTATCACAACATGAGTTACCAACGGATACAGGCAGATTTGCAAATTTCATATTTAATTCATCAACGTCAACAGACACAGAAACAGGTTGGGTTTTGTTAACAATCCCAATCTCACGAACTTTTCGCCATTTCTGCTTAGAACCAACAGCCACACTAAACTGATACTCATAATATTGCAACTTCCTGATTTTTATCGCTTTTGTGACATCCCGCCTGCAAGCCTTAAAGATATTATAATTGTCCTGACTTTTGATTCTCTTCCAATTGCGATACGCATTATTTCGTTTACTGATCAAATTTTTTATATGGTTATTGAACCAGGGTCGTTTTTAACATTTTCAGATTTATATACAAGTGGTACAAACTGCTCGAAAAGTGAAAGTATGTTTGTTTCAAGAAAATTAATTTGATCCGTGCTGGAAACTAAGTTGTACATATAGTTCCATTCAGTCTTCTCCACAGCCTCTTCGAGATGTCCATAATCTATATGTGAGAAATCACGAAATGAGTATAATGCGTTATCACAGCAGGTCAGTTTAAAACAGCGACGCTCAAAAGCTAGCACATGTGCGGAGAGTGTTATTGCTCTCACACCGATAAGCGCACACGTACAAGGCACTGCGAGAAGAAGGTACATATGTATGTTTTGTAATTAGTTGTTTGACGACTGTTCAGCGAAACATCGCAAATATATGTATGTAAATAACATAAAATAAAATAAAATAAATTAAATAACATAAAATAAAATAATATAGAGACTATAGTCACTGAATTACCATTCCAATGTTGTAAAATTTTGCACATATGTGCTTTCTAATACATAACAACAAATTTTCGTATAGATATGTACATGGATACATATTCCGAATAAATAAATCTTAAAATAAAATGAAATAAAATAACATAAAATAAGATAAAATGAAATAAAATAAATTCAAATAAAATAAAAAAAAAATAAAGTAAATAACATAAAATAAAATAAAATAAAACGAAATGAAATGCAGGAATCCAGCGTTATATTTATACAACAAGCGTCATGAGTACCTGGTCCTTTTTTTAAGAAAATTTTTGGTACTATTTATTCATACATTTTTCATAGTACATATCACAATTAATATAATATTATCGTTTACAAAAATTTGGATATATAATTAAACCGTGCTTAACTGATTTGAAAAAATGTAGTTGGCTAATTTTTTCGGGTGTACGAGAGAGTTCTCTCATATTCTAACACAAGCGCAAAATATCATTGTATGCGTGTGAGCATCACTGGCCTAGGCATATAACTTAAAAAATCAGGTAAAATTACTGCATTTACTCAAATTTTACTCTCAATCAAAAACTTTGAGAATTTTGGTGGACTTTTGACCGTTTGTGAATAATTTTTCTTAAATTGTTCTGTGTTTTATTATTAGTGATCAAGATGGAAAAGCAACAACAATTACAAGCTACCATGATTACGTAATTTCGGCATTGCTCAAGGGCCATTAACAAATGGCGTGGTGTTTAGAAATTTTTCATCACCTATTGTTGGTCATCGAACCAACGACCAAGGGGATTAGGAATTTCTAAGCCCAACCTGCGTTGAAATTATTGCCAGCTAATATCCATCATGTTCACTTTGTATGTATTCATTTTACTAGTTTTTTGTTGTTTATTCGTACCTTATCGAAAACTAGTGCTACATCTATTTGTCACAATTTATACTAGCAGTGTCAAGGGTTTTTAGTGCACCCTGTGCTCATTTTTACTGACAGTTGCAAGTTTATTTTTCACAGGGTGGCTTTTTCCGCTCTGTCCTGCGATTAATGTGTAAGTATGTTATAAGTTTGTGGTCATTAATTTGAAAATCTTTGAGAATTTTGGTGGACTTTTGACCGTTTATGAATAATTTTTCTTAAATTGTTCTGTGTTTTATTATTAGTGAACAAGATGGAAAAGCAACAACAATTACAAGGTACCATGGTTACGTAATTTCGGCCTTGCTCAAGGGCGATTGTCAAATGGCGTGGTGTTTAGAAATTTTTCATCACCTATTGTTGGTCATCGAACCAAGGACCAAGGGGATTAGGAATTTCTTGCTTCTCATTACACACGGTATAGTCTAGTGGTTAGACTGCCATGACTAGAAGTTGAAACGACCGAGTTCAAAGCCCGCTCGGAAGCAAAACACTTCTATTAAAATCATTACGAATTAGTCCGTAGATCGTTTTCGCCAGCGTGAAATGGTACTATAACTATAGCGTGTAATGTTGTTTGTAGCTTTTCTTTGAGTTTTTCTTCAAAACAAAAACATAATAATTCAACATGAAGTTTAAATAGGAATTATTATCCCGGTCTATAGCTCACAAAATTCTTACTTATATGTAAAAATGCAAGACCATTAAAACAAAAACCAGTTTAGTTCAGCCGAGAGCACGCGGCATTTAACAAAACCACAAATGTATTAAACAAAGTCCCTGCCAATTGCATTATTGGGACCAGAATGTTTCTTCGCTAGTAGGCAATGGGCAAAGAACACCAACAAAACAAAAATTTAAGTAAAACTCTAGTTAAGCCAACATGCTAATATGACACGTTATAGCCTAGTGGTTAGACTGCCGTGACTAAAAGTTGAAGCGACCGAGTTCAAAGACCGCTCGGAAGCAAAACACTTCTAGTAAAATCATTACGAATTAGTCCGTAGATCGCTTTCGCCAGCGTGAAATAGTACTATAACTATAGCGTGTAATAAACATTCCCAGCAGAGAAGACTGGGAGAGGACGGATTGGTGTCCCGAAACAAATGGTGGCACTTCCATATACACCGACGGCTCGAAGTTGGACGGCAGAGTTGGAGGAGGGGTTTATTCAAGGAATTTGGACCTTGAGCTCTCCTTCAGACTACCTGATCATTGTAGCGTCTTCTAGGCGGAAGTCTCGGCATTCCTGGTTGCCGCGGCCTGGATAAGCAAACGTGTTATCGGAGAAGATATCCCTTGGATCATACACGTTCCACTCTCAACTGACGCTCAGCTGTCGTCGATCTCTTCAGGAGATGGCCCAACAGAACCGCGTAAACTTCATATGGGTCCCGGGACATAGGGACATTGAGGGAAACTGTAAGGCAAGCTCGCCAGGCAGGGCACGACCAAGCAGGTTCTTCAGGATAAAAAAGAGCTTAAGTGTGCCGTTTGCCACATGCAAACTAATGCTGAAGGAGCACACACTCCGTCAAACCAACGAAAGATGGCTGCAATCCCCAGGGTGCCGGATATCGAAACAAAGCTGGCCAAAATTGGATCTTAAAAGGTCTAGAAGCATTTATGTCCTAACGGCGGCCGCCGTGGTGTAGCGGTTAAGTGTTCGGTCTTCTACACCAAGTCGTGGCGGTTCGATGCCCGGCAAAAGTAACATCAAAAATTATTTAGAAAAACGATTTTTCTAAACGGGGTCGCCCCTCGGCAGTAGTTTGGCAAACTCTCCGGGTGTATATCTGCCATGAGAAGCTTCTCAGCAAAAAATTCATTTGCTTTGCAAGTGCCGTTCGGAGTCGGCAAAAAACTGTAGGTCCCGCCAACTTGTAGGAAAAACTCAAAAGCAACACACCACAAGTTGGAAAGAGAAGCTCGGCTAAAAATCTCGTTAGAGGTTATGATAACCTGTTGGTATATCGCCGCCATTAGTTTTTTTTTTTTTTTTTTTTTTTTTTTTAGGAGGAAAATCTCCATATTGATAGGGGTATTAACCGGCCACTGCCTCATTGGTAGGCATGCAGAAAGGCTAGGTGTGTCCTACCGACGATGCTGCAGGAGTTGCAAAGATGATGAGGAGGAGGAAACAGTGGATCACGTCATCTGCAACTGTCCGGCTTTAAGCGGCGCGAGAACGCGCTTTTTGGGAGTTCCCTTCCTGGATAGCCTAAGCCAGATCGCGGAACAGGACATAAAGGACTTGATGGCCTTCACAAAGTCATCTAAGTGGTTCGAGGAGGAGTAACGGTGTCGGTTTAGGAGTGTCAGTCCCGGGATTCTGCTATGTGGAAAATCCCAACAACTCAGGGATTTTCCATATGGCTGGGTCTCGGGACTGACTTTCATTGTGTTGGTGGTATCACAACGGGCCTGTCAAATCTGGCCTAAGTGTGCCTCTGCGGCAGCCACTTGAACCTAACCTAACATATAGCGTGTAATGTTGTTTGTAGCTTTTCTTTGAGTTTTTCTTCAAACAAAAACTAATAATTCAACATGAAGTTTCAATAGGAATTATTATCCCGGTCTATAGCTCACAAAATTCTTACTTATGTTTATAATTTAGTTATTGTTATTATGCACTGCGAGAAGAAGGTACATATGTATGTTTTGTAATTAGTTGTTTGACGACTGTTCAGCGAAACATCGCAAATATATGTATGTAAATAACATAAAATAAAATAAAATAAATTAAATAACATAAAATAAAATAATATAGAGACTATAGTCACTGAATTACCATTCCAATGTTGTAAAATTTTGCACATATGTGCTTTCTAATATATAACAACAAATTTTCGTATAGATATGTACATGGATACATATTCCGAATAAATAAATCTTAAATAAAATAAAATAAAATAACATAAAATAAGATAAAATGAAATAAAATAAATTCAAATAAAATAAAATAAAATAAAGTAAATAACATAAAATGAAACGAAATTAAATGCAGGAATCCAGCGTTATATTTATACAACAAGCGTCATGAGTACCTGGTCCTTTTTTTAAGAAAATTTTTGGTACTATTTATTCATACATTTTTCATAGTACATATCACTATTAATATAATATTATCGTTTACCAAAATTTTGATATATAATTAAACCGTGCTTAACTGATTTGAAACAAGTAAGGAAAGCTGTCTTCGGCTGTGCCGAAGGCTAAA
The DNA here is from genome assembly GCA_964058755.1 of Campiglossa producta. Taxonomy (NCBI): domain Eukaryota; kingdom Metazoa; phylum Arthropoda; class Insecta; order Diptera; family Tephritidae; genus Campiglossa; species Campiglossa producta. The sequence goes on along the minus strand of CAXKVI010000001.1, from coordinate 103,624,448 downwards.
TACCTTTCATGAATAAGCGTCACGATTTTCACTGTTTGATCCCCAGTACAGCCTGTGTGAATTTAACTTTAGCTCATACCGAAACTTTAGCTCATACGGTCCAATCTCATTGATTTTTAACATCGACATTCCACATTCTAAAATAGCAACATTTACGAAATTTCACGTTCCTACCGATATAATTACAGGAGTTATCTACCAAAATCCGTTTATCGGAACAGTCGATTGTATGGGGGCTATGTGTAATATTTATCCCATTTCAATGATTTTCAACATCGATATTTTACATATAAAAATAGCGATGCTTCCAAAATTTCGCGTTCCTATGTGTTTAATTACAGGACTTATAGCCCAAAATCCGCTTATCGGAATAATCGATTGTATGGGAGCTATGTGAAATATTTACGCCATCTCAATGATTTTTCAACATCGATATTTCGCATATAAAAATAGCGATACTTCCAAAATTTCACGTTCCTACCTATATAATTACAGGAGTTATCTACCAAAATCCATTTATCGGAACAATCGATTGTATGGGGGCTATGTGAAATATTTATCCAATCTCGATGATTTTCAACATCGATATTTCACATATAAAAATAGCAATACGTCCAAAATTTCACGTTCCTACGTGTTTAATTACAGGAGTTATAGCCCAAAATCCGTTTATCGGAATAATCGATTGTATGGGAGCTATGTGAAATATTTATCCCATCTCTATGAGTTTCAACATCGATATTTCACATATAAAAATAGCAATACTTACAAAATTTCACGTTCCTACGTGTTTAATTACAGGAGTTATAGCCCAAAATCCGTTTATCGGAATAATCGGTTTTATGGGAGCTATATGTTATATTGGTCCGATCTTACTGGTTCCGACAAATGATTCCTATATTGGAAAATGGTGGCCGCATACCAAATTTCAGCCAAATATCTCAAAAACTGAGGGACTAGTTTGCGTTCAAACAGACAGACAGACAGACAGACAGACGGACATGGCTAAATCAACTCATCTCGTCATCCTGATCATTTCGGTATACTTATTGATGGGTCTATCTCTTCTTCTTCTCATATTTACAAACATCGGACCAAAGTTATAATACCATTTCATGTTCATGAAAGGTATAAAAATGTAGTTGGCTAATTTTTTCGGGTGTACGAGAGAGTTCTCTCATATTCTAACACAAGCGCAAAATATCATTGCATGCGTGTGAGCATCACTGGTTTAAAATCAAAAGTCAAGAAAATCAAATCGTGTTTACAAAAACCTGCAGCAGACAGTTGGTCGTAAAGAAGTACTTTTCCAATATCGTTGACAAAGATGTCCAGTAGGGTGCTACTGTATTGTGTGAAATGAGTGGGCATAGTAATGTTAGTTGGACGTAAACCCAATGTTTGCATATCAAGGGAAAAATTACTTTCGCGAAGCAAGTCACTGTTAAAATCCCCAGCTATGACAATGTTGTTATAGTGAAGGGTCAAGCTTTCAATAAAGTCAACAAAAGGTGTGTATGCAATGCACCTATTTGGCCTGTATACACAACCAATAAGGATCCTATTTATCGTGGATTGTATTTCAATAAAAATATATTCAATTGTGCTACTAGTTTCTGAGGTACATTTCAGGGAACAAGAAAGCCCATTTTTGACATACACAGCAACACCACCACCATGCGAAATTCGGTCCGAACGAAAAAGTTTATAGCCACTAACACTTAACATAGCGTCGTGATGCCAAGTAGAAAACCAAGTCTCGGATACACATACAACATCAACGCCAGAAGACTCGAAAGATAAATCTGAATTCGTCAATTTTAGGTGAAAGACTCTGGGCGTTAATATGACATATTTTTAAACCATTTTTTTGCTTACTTAGAACCCGTAACATGTTATGAGTAGAGTACCCACAATTGAAACTCGTACGTTCATTGTTACCCATCACCAGCAAAGAAAGTAAATAAGAGAATATTGCATTGAAGTGTAATTGCATTTCGAATATATCCGAACACAATAGAAATTAAGCAAGAAATGATAGTTAAAAGAAAGATAGCGTGGATGATACACTGAACCAAAAAAGTTCATGTATCCAATGTTCGTTAAAACCTCTCCAAAGAACTTTTTCGTAGAAATTTACGAACATTTCCTAGAATATAAGTACTTTTTCGTAAAATATGTAAACAAATCCACAGAAAGCATGTATTCATTCATAAATTGTAAGAAAATTTTCTTGATTCTATGAATTTTTTCTTATATTTTAAGAAAAACCAGCGCGAACTTCTATGAAACTTTGTTCGTAAAAAACATGTACTTTTTGGTTCAGTGTATAGAGCAAGAAAATAGATATAGTAACATAGAGAGAATTACAGCTTTTTCTTAACACTAAACAAAAAAAACATGAGAGAGCGCAAAAACAAAAACAGAAGTAGTTATGTGTTGCTCCCTAATAGAGCCTCAATGCCCTCTTTGTTTGAAACCTTGATCTCTTTACTACCTGGTTGAGCACGAACATATTTCACCTCTAATAGAAAAAGCAGATGATAAGCGCTTTTGTTTTTTTAATTGAGTTGCAAACTGCATAAGCGCTCGATTGCTCTTTGTAAGGCACTCGTTTATATAGACATTGGCATCCGACGAACCTCCAAAGTCAGAAAGCCGAAAACGTCGTTTGTTTTTATAAAACCTGGCAGCAGCTTTAAAAAGTAATTGTCTGTCATGCGCGGACATAAGTTTAATAATGAGTGGCGCTGGTTTGCTGTTGTTGTCTTTATCTCTGCTCACACGAAAAGCGTCGCGGATAGGAGGAGCATTAATCTCCATCGCCCCACAAAGCTTACCAAAAACCTCATTAATGTTTTCGTCTTTTTCATGAGGTATGCCACTAACAATTATGTCGGCCATGACATTATTTGTGCCGAGAGTATCAAAATCCGCCTTCAGTGCAGATAGTTCCTCACGCAGCTGTTCAATTTGAATACATTCCCTCAAATCCCTTGGCTCTTACTGACGCTCAGCTGTCGTCGATCTCTACAAGAGATGGCCCAACAGAATCGCGTTAACCTCGCATGGGTCCCGGGGCATAGGGACATTGAGGGAAATTGTAGGGCAGACGAACTTGCGAGGCAGGGCACGACCAAGCAGGTTCTTCGCGATAAAGAGCGCTTAGGTATGCCGTTTGCCACATGCAAGCTTATGCTGAAGGAGTACACACTCCGCCAAGCCAACGAAAGATGCCTGCAATCTCCAGGATGCCGGATATCCAAAGAAACCTGGCCGAAATGGGATCATAAAAGATCAAGACAAATTTATGCCCTAAGGAGAAGGGAAATCTCCATATTAATAGGCGTATTAACTGGGCACTGCCTCATTGGTAGGCACGCAGAAAGACTTGGTGTGCCCTACCGACGATGCTGTAGGAGTTGTAAGGATGATGAGGAGGAGGAAACGGTGGAGCACCTCATCTGCAACTGCCCGGCTTTAAGTGGCGCGAGAATGCGCTTTTTGGGAGTTCCCTTCCTGGTCAGCCTACGCCAGGTCACGGAGCTGGACATAAAGGACCTGATGGCCTTCATCAAGTCATCTAAATGGTTCGAGGAGGGTCCCGGAACTGACTTTCCTAGAGTTGGTGGTATCACAACGGGCCTTTTAATACTGGCCTAGGTGTGCCTCTGCGGCAGCCACTTCAACCTAACCTATCCCATAGTGACCTAAAGCGACCACAAGGGATCCCAAAGTGGCCCCAAAATGTTCCCATATGGGACATCATTATGATGTCATATCATATGATCATATCATATGATGTCATATCATATGATGTCATATCATGTGATGTCATATCATGTGATTTCATATCATATGATGTTATAAATGGTGTCATATCATATGAGGTCATATCATATGATCATATCATATGAGGTTATATCATATGATCATATCATATGATGTCATATCATATGATGTCATATCATGTGATGTCATATTATGTGATGTCATATCATATGATGTCATATCATATGAATTCATATCATATGATGTTATAATATGATGTCATATCATATGAATCATGTGATATGACATCATCGCATATCGTACGACGATATGACATCATATGATATGACATCATACGATATGACATCATATGATATGACATTATACGTTATGACATCATGTGATATGACATTATATTATATGACATAATATTATATGACAACGAAATGATCACGAAAATGGTCCCGAAACGTTCCAGAAAATGGTCCCGAGGTTACGCCGAATGTATTGCGCATATGGGTATAATTTGCCGGGGTCTCTATGGACAAATTTTTCATTTCTAAATAGCTGATTAAAAATGAAGTTTTATAGTTATTCAAGAATTCCATAAATTTATCATCACTCAACATTTCTTCAGTGGTGAATAGCAAGTCATTTTATTCAAGAATCGCTTGAAATAAAAATAACTTATTATTTGTCACTTTGATTTTTATGAATAAAAATAACCGGTCACTCATCACTCAAAATTTTTAAAATAATATAATTTTTTATTTTTATTTTTTTCGTCACTCGTCACTCAAAAATAAAATTTTGCCCAACCCTGTTGTACATTATATTACATTAAAATTGGATCTGTAAGCGATGCCTACATTTAGGCTATACTACTAACAGTGTGACGTTGTACATAAAATTGGAGCTGTATAGGCTATACTGTTAACCGGTTAAGGCAGTACTGCTCTAAAGACATAAATATGCTCATTGAGTTTTCATAAATATTATAATTGCATAAGTTAATAAAAAGTGATATGCAATAGCTTTACCGCGGCAGCCCCCAAGTGCCACAAGTCCTTTTTTTTTGTTCTTACATATCGTCGCCCGGATAAATTGTTGTCGTATGTTACATTTGACGACTTTTGGGAAATGAGACTTGAAGTTTGGAGCTCAATTGCTCCAAAACGCTTCATTGAATTTAGTCCAAAGTTTGAGAGAATGTTACTGGTCCACGAAAGTTTCTAATTAACTAAATTTTATTGGGTTTTGTTAATTATTTTAGAATTTATAAAGGATTTTCTTCCGTAACGTTTTGTCGTATGTTACAATAGGCAACACTTTTGCAGGCATCCCATATAACATACGACAAAAAATTCGAAAATTATATGAAAATTTTGTTTTTTATTTTTTATAAAAACAGCAAACATGAAATACAAGTTAAATTAATATAACAGTTCAGCTTTTAAACAAAAATAACATGTATCACAAGCAAAGATTAATTAAATAAATAAATAGGTATAACAATTCATTCTTTAACCAAAATAGTATGTATCGTAAGCCAATAAACTAAAAAAATAACTTAATAATAATACACAAAGCAGTAAGGTACATATGTAAGTATTTTAAGCTTTAAGTAAAGCTTTATAAAAAGCTTTATCTTCTTCATTTTCCAAGAATGGAATGGCACTTATTAAGTCTTTCTTTTTATTTTCGTCTAGAGCTTTTTTCGGCATAGGGCGAAGGGGTTGTTCCCAAATCTTTGTCGATTTAGAAAATGTAGTTTTTTTTTGAATATTTGTAAAAGAATAATTAGCATTTTCAAAAGAAATTTTCGTCCCAACTTTGAACAAATTATCTCTGGAATAAAGTATTGATTTGCATTTAAAAAATTGTACATCTTTAAAGTTCATATTATCCGATTTTATAGAATAGCTTTTAAAGTCACTATCAGTCATTTCCAAAAAACAAAGTTTTGTCTTTGGACAGTTCATATTCTTAAGCAGTCTTATTAATGTAAGTTGACTAGGAATTTCGACGTTTCGTAAGTATTTCTCAATTACGCTGTGAACACAATCAACCACTTGTAAGCAAGAATGCCCTGGCTCACTGAATTTTTGCTTAATTTCTGTAATATGTGGGTGATCGTGTAAAAATTGTAATAAAGCAGTTGAAGTTATACGATTCCTGTTTTGTGGAACGCATGAGTCACTCCATAATATAATGGTATCAATGTTGGGATGGTCTTCCAAAATTCTACTCAATATTTTGATTAAGGCACTAGCAATATCGTTTCTACTTCGTCCGCTCAATGTTTCGTTCCATAAGGCGCAATATGTTACTTTGTCCTGCCCAGCCAGGATAAGCGTTCCAGTAAGGTTGAAAACAGTCAACTTTCGTTTGTAATAAAAGCTGGAAGCATATAACTTTGGGAGTGAAAATACATTTTCCAGGTCATATACTAAAATCGCTGTATTTGGGTCAATGATTTGGAAATCGGCATCACGTTCAGATTTTGTAAAACGTTTTTCGTTTAAATGTTTCTCATGGAGCTGAATAGAAGCTACCGTTTGTTTATCAACATTATTGGTTGTAAAGAGATGACATTTGTCGCAAACATCCTTACGTGGTGTATAAAACCCTAAGTTGAACTTAGTGTTAAAAACCTGCCTGTAAATATCTAAAGTGACTGGGTTATTGATCGAAACTTTGTAGAGATCATACATTTTTTGGATGCTTAATGTGGACTCCAAATATTTTCTTGAGCTAGAAGATCTACAATAGTGTGAATCTACTGTTGGAAAGCTTGAAATATGCGTCTTAACTTCCTCTATTCTACTTTCTTCAGTGGATTTTCTACCACGATTAAGTGCTTTCGACAAAAATTCTTTCGTATCTTCTGCGTAATGCTTACGAAAGAAGTAATATATGACACGTTCGGAAATCGACAAAGTATTCAAAAAAAAAAACGTTTGCAAACCTGCAGGACTTTGTTGCGTGATTTTAGGTAGAAATGAAAACTTTTCTTTTTTTTGGGTCATCCTGCTTTTTGTTTTTGAGCCGTCGGCGCTTTACCTCTACCTGTTTGACGAAATTTGCGTAAAACGTCTGCTTCTCTGTGGAACTTAGGCTCCAGAAATCGTCGAGTATAACGTCTCTTTCCTGTGAAGATATATTTTTTGTACATGAATAAAAACAAGATTCGGCACATGCTGGACGAAGGGCTTTTCCGGTCATATGTTTGCCTTTGTTGTTTATATAAGGTAAGCCGTGATTACGCAGATTTTTTCGAACATTTTGCTTCCACAGTCGGGGATTCCGCAAACGCTTTCTGGTTGCTGGCGTCTCGTTAAAGGCTGAAGATATACATACTAGAGTGGTTCACAATTATGGACTTTTTGGAAATTCCAAAACGCTACCCCCAATTATTGTTCCTTATGACAAAAAAAGAGGCTGCTATTTTTTTTTTTTTTTTTTTTAAGGTGCTTTAGAGGTCGCGCTACTCGTTTTTATAAAAAAAATGAGATGCTTGCAAATTTAACTTAATTTTAACATGTTTAAGTGCAGTAAAAATTTGCGTTTTTGTGTGTTGTTATTCTGTTTTCATTGACGAATATTCCTGCAATTCAAAAGCCTTCTTGGATGAGTAGAAGGGGTTTAACTCCTGAAAGTATGTTTCGAAATTGAAAACGGTGCAACTAAAACGCCTACACTGATCTCATCGCGCATTGGTTTTTTGGATATATTTCTCATCTAGATGGTTTATGACATCGCTGATTATGAATCCGATGTCAGTTTTTTTAAATTCAAAATGGCGGGTCCAATATGGCGGTGATTTTTTTGAAAACTAATTGGATTTTATTGAAACTTGGTACTCGGGAGTTTATGCGTTGTCTGATTACGAATCCGATATCGGTTTTTTTAAATTCAAAATGGTGGATCCAATATGGCGGTGCATTTTTGAAAACTAATTCGACTGTGTGAAACTCGTCACTGATGGATTTATGACATCGATTTATATGAACTAGTATCGCTTGTGATCGAAAATTCGACCAATAAAAACCTTAGAGGGTCGTGGGGTCGCTAGCCCTGTACCCCCATCCTTAAATTTCGGAGACGCCCCTGAAAATATACCGCCTATACCTCAGTTTTTTCAATTTTCTTTCCATCGGTCAAACGGTTCGCTCACAGGAGGTTCCTAAAGGTTTTCATGTGGCGTATTTATTGACATCGGCATAGGAAATGCAAATTTGCAAAACTGGCATCTTATATATTAATATATATAAAAGAAATATGCACCGATGGAAAGGAAATTGAAAAAACTGACGGTATATTTTCAGGGGCGTCCCCGAAATTTAAGGATGGGGGTACGGGGCTAGCGACCCCTCGACCCTCTAAAGTTTTTATTGGTCGAATTTTCGATCATAAGTGATACTAGTTCATATAAATCGATGTCATAAATCCATAAGTGACGAGTTTCACACAGTCGAATTAGTTTTCAAAAATGCACCGCCATATTGGATCCACCATTTTGAATTTAAAAAAACCGATATCGGATTCGTAATCAGACAACGCATAAACCCCCGAGTACCAAGTTTCAATAAAATCCAATTAGTTTTCAAAAAAATCACCGCCATATTGGACCCGCCATTTTGAATTTAAAAAAACTGACATCGGATTCATAATCAGCGATGTGATAAACCTTCTAGATGCGAAATATATCCAAAAAACCAATGCGCGATGAGATCAGTGTAGGCGTTTTAGTTGCACCGTTTTCAATTTCGAAACATACTTTCAGGAGTTACACCCCTTCTACTCATCCAAGAAGGCTATTGAATTGCAAGAATATTCGTCAATGAAAACAGAATAACAACACACAAAAACGCAAATTTTTACTGCACTTAAACATGTTAAAATTAAATTAAATTTGCAAGCATCTCATTTTTTTTATAAAAACGAGTAGCGCGACCTCTAAAGCACCTTAAAAAAAAAAACAAAAAAATAGCAGCCTCTTTTTTTTCACAAGGAACCATATTTCGGGGTAGCGTTTTAGATTTTCCAAAAAAAAAAATTTTTGAACCACTCTAATACATACATAATATAATAATAATATTCATAGACTAAATAATATAAAATGACTTATATACATACAAGAACTGCTGTTATCGGATGGCAAATTTCGAAGCTGGCTGTTATCAGCCTCTGGTGGAGAATCGATTGTGAGCGCAGCAGACTCATAATACTGCGTTATTGCAGACTGTTTAGAAACATCTGGAATGTAGTTCGGATCTTTCTGATCATCGTCCGCTGAGAAGTCAAAGTCGCTGTGCTTAATACTTCGTGATTGATCCTGTAAAAACATTACAATTAATGTTTACAGATTCATATTACGTTAGTTGCAGACTTTTTTGAAAAAACTGGAATCTGATCATCCTTCGGTGTGATATCAATATCGCTTAAAATTTCGAGTTCCATCTGTAAAAATATTCCGGCCGCTTCTACAGTTCACTTCCAAATGAAAGTTTGTGAAAAATTTTTATTTACTATGTAATATGACAAAGTATCACTCGGACGTGAATTGCAGAACCTGTCTGATTAAATCATTTACAATCGATGTTTACCTGTTGCACATTTTTCCATTTCTACTAACTCTTGAGTTTCCGGCGGCAGAAGTGGTGCAGGTGATTCGGCTGTACTCCTCGGCATCATAAGCGACACTAACTCTACTACTCGACTACTCCGCGATCGTGCTACTTTGTATGACACATGCGACAAAATCTTAGCAAAAGTCTGTAAAACTTTGTCGTATGTGTTCTAAGCGGCGTATACGACAATATTTTACCGAGTGTTCAAAGCACAGAATTTATATGAAAAATTGTCGTATGTGAAAAATGGTTGTCACATACGACAAAATTATACGAAATCGCTTGTTACCTTGCACATACAACAAAATGTTACTCAATATCTCTGTAACTAAAAGAGATATCTAAAAACGGAAAACGCCATTCGAAAGATCTTGTATAGTTTAATATAACTGCATCATTAACTCCATTCGGCCCAAAATTCACATACGACAAATATTTATCCGGGCGACGATATGTAAGGCGTTATTAATCAAATATGTACGTATACCAGTAGTACAAACAACTTATGGTTCATATTCCTGAATAGTAACTTTGAGTTACAAATTTAATGTTACTTTTCGTTCGTTATAAAAATGACTGCCTTAATAAATACATATGTACATACATACTTGAATGAATTACTATAATTTAGTCTACCTTATTACATAGATATGGGGTGCCATTTTTAGCAGAAAAAATTCGGGGGGATCCCGGGATTGAACTTTCAAATCCCGAAAATCTCGAGAGGCTAGAAATCCCGGAAATTGGAATCCCTAATCAGCACATTGTCTTTGTTTGTTATTAATTTTCGAAAAGGCAAAGTGGTTGTTACATATATTTTTTCTTTTGGCTCATTCGTCTTTCCTGCGCACACGGCTCGTTACTTTTCAATCCAATAACTGTTTATGCAGTAAATAAATCAGGTGTTTTTTTTAGTTATTAGCTACAAGTGAATACTGAAAAGAAAAACTATGTGATAAAAAGAGACAGACACGGTGATTACCATTGACGTTTCTGACAGTGTTGGTTTCTTGCTTTGTTTGAAAGTAAATACTTTTCGACCAGTTATATACTTATGTAAAAAGTCTGACTAAGTAGCTATAGGTAAAAATGTATCAAATATGACTCCGTAGTACTTTAGTACTTTGTTTAGTCATATTGTATCAAACAGTCCGATTGGATCGAAAAACCCAATCGTGCTTCAAACCCCTAGTCCCCAGACCGCAAATCCTTGAGCTATTGCCCCAAGTTTCTTGGATGAGGACCACATCTACGCCGTCTTTAGAAAGACGACTGATTAAAGCAGCCGAGGCGGCTTTAGATTTGTGCAGGTTTATCGATTTGGCGTGGCGGAAACCCTACTATAAGTGCAGTATCAACCTTGGTGCGCTCAGGACTAGCTGTTATCGTTGACGTTTATCAGGCCCTACCGCATCCTCAACCAGATTGACGGCAGTCCTGCGTCGGGAGAGGCGGGTTCATGATCCGCAGCATGCTGAGAATTCTCTCAGGTTCAGCATGGATGGCAGGAATCCATGCCCTTGCCCTTGGCCGAGCCGGAATGTCCTTCCAGTCTACAACGTCGATTCTTGGCCCTGGCTAGATCTCAGCCAGTCTTGCAGCTGCTGCTTTGTACAGTGCAAAAGTTCTTGTTTTTGTTGTTCATCTTGTTCGTACGACCTCTCCTCGGACAAGGCCAGCCGGCTGCAAACGTCCAACGGGCACGAGGTCGCATCACACCTTGGATTGGGAGGGGGTGGATCTTTTTCATCGCGCCAAACGGCTAGGCCACCCTTGTGAATTAGTGCCATGCGGAGGTATGATCACAAGGGTAGCGTAGTCTTATGGCTTTCGACTAAGCCCTCGTGCCGCGGCAATGTGTCCACCCTTAACGAGCGGAATTGACGTTAACGAAAAAAAAAATATTTTTGTTATTTTTTAGTTTCTTCAGCAAAGTTGCTTAAAATTGCCAGTAGAACATTTTCCGCGATGGCGATTTTTTCGAAAAAAAATCGACCCACTCTATTGTGCATAGTTTGGCACTTGTTTTTCTAAAATACTTTTTGAATTTTGTGAAGTTTCGTTGATTTTGTAAACGTTGTAATTGGTGATTCCTTCAGTAACAATATTTCAATTGAGAAAACGGCCCTTAATTATTTAAACAAAATATAAAAGTAATTGATAAACAATTATACAAAGTGCCAATACAATTACCTGCCATTCACATATCTGTTTCTGTAAGAAAACAAATTTTAAATTTTGTGTCGAGTCTATGCGACGACCATAGGGTAAAGAATTTAGTCGATTTGTTACAGAAACGCGCTGCAGACCTGTTGTTTTAACCAAGGATGCAAAACGGGTTTGAACCGAACCACAGCTGTTTTTCAGTCTTTGAACCGAACCACGAACCGAAATATTACGCTAGCTTACAAGTCAGATTGCACACTCTCTATGGTTTATACAAAAACTAAAAGTCCGGTGGAAACCCAACAACAAAACAACGTCATCTACGAAGTACAGTGCAAGGGTGGAGAAAACGCACAATGCAACAAGGTCTACATTGGCACTACTAAAATATGTCTCTCAGTGCGTTTGTCTTAGCACGAGGCCGATATCAAGAGAACCAAAAACAGCACGGCAGTTGCACAACACAGCATTACATATGGACACACACCTGATCTAAGAAATGCGAGAATAATAGACAAAGAGAATAGAGAACGATCCAGGTACACACTTGAGAGTCTACACATATTAAAAATAGAGATAGAACTATGAACCAAAAGGAAGACGCGGATGATATTGCGGCTGCATATCTAATATGCTTATAACAAAAGCTTAGTTTGACAAGTATACCAAATGTTGATGGTATTAACGATTATTTACTTTTTAAGTTTATGCGTGTAAAATGTTGTTACTTTTGTAATTATATGTGAGTTTCATCATCATCATCATCATCATTTATTGGCGCTTAACCGCCTAAGCGATTTTGGCCGTTTCGTATCAAAGCACGCCAGTCATTCCTTTTTAGCGATAACGGACGCCAATTGGAAACCCCAAGGGAGTTCAAGTCATCCTCCATCTGTTGTTTCCATCTCAGTCGAGGCCTCCCCCTTCCTCTGCTGCCGAATTCAGGCGACGATAGGAAAACCTTCTGTGCTGGAGCTTCTTTGTCCATTCGCATAACATGGCCCAGCCAGCGGAGTCTTTGGGCTTTAATTCGCTGGACTATGGTCAGATCTGCGTAGAGCTCGTACAGCTCATCGTTAAATTTCCTTCTATACTCGCCGTTGGCATCACGGGAAGGACCATAAATATTCCGGAGAACTTTTCTCTCAAATACTCCAAGGGCCATCTCATCTTCTCTTGACATTGTCCATGAATCTGAGCCATACATCAGGACAGGTATGATGAGGGACTTATAGAGCGTGATCTTTGTTCTTCGAGAGAGGACTTTACTTCTCAATTGCCTACTCAGTCCAAAGTAGCACTTGTTGGCAAGAGTGATTCTCCGCTGGATTTCTAGACTGATATTATTTTCGGTGTTGATACTGGTTCCCAAATAGACGAAGTCCCTCACAGTTTCAAATTTGTAACTATCAACAGTGATATGGCTGCCAAGGCGCAGGTGCGCCGATTCTTTCTTTGATGACAGCAAATACTTCGTCTTGTCCTCGTTCACGGCTAGAACCACTTTTTTCGCTTCCTTATCCAGTCCAGAGAAGGCAGCGCTTACGGCGCGGTTGTTAAGGCCAATGATATCAATATCATCGGCATACGCCAGCAATTGCACGCTCTTGTAAAAGATTGTACCATTGCGGTTTAGCTCTGCTGCTCGAATTATCTTCTCCAGCATCAGATTGAAGAAATCGCACGAAAGGGAGTCGCCCTGTCTGAAGCCTCGTTTGGTTTCAAATGGCTCAGAGAGGTCCTTCCCGATTCTGACGGAGCTGTTGGTATTGCTCAACGTCATTTGAAAAAGCCGTATAAGCTTTGCAGGGAAGTCAAATTCAGACATGGCGGCATACAGGCAACTCCTTTTTACGCTGTCAAAAGCGGCTTTAAAATCGACAAAGAGATGGTGAGTGTCGATTCTCTTATCATGGGCCTTCTCCAGGATTTGGCGTATCGTGAAAATCTGGTCGATGGTAGACTTACCAGGTCACAGCCTTTCACACAACACGCTAGAAAGAACCTTATATATAAAGAACCTTCCAATCCGGAGGCATGCATTCGTCTGACCATATTCTGCATAAGAGCTGATGCATGCTTTTTACCAGCTCTTCGCCTCCGCGTTTGAACAGCTCGACGGGTAGTCCGTCTTTTCCAGGCGATTTGTTGTTTTTGAGCCGGGATATAGCTATCCTCACTTCATCATAGTCAGGTGGTGGGACGACTTTTCCATCGTCAGGGATTGGGGTATCGGGTTCGACGTCTCCTTCGCAATTTAGCAGTGAGGAGAAGTGCTCCCTCCATAATTTAAGTACACTACGTCGGTTACCAGGTCGCCATTATTGTCCTTACAGGAGCTTGCCCCGGTCTTAAAACCTTCCGTCATCCGCCGGATCTTTTCATAGAATTTTCGGGCATCATTCCTGCCAGCCAGCATCTCAAGCTCCTCACACTCACGCCTTTCGGCCTCACTTTTCTTTTTTCTGAAAAGGCGTCTCTCTTCCTTCTTTGCCTCACGATATTGTTGCCATACACTGCGGGTTGCACCCGTTCGCAACGTCTCCTTGTAGGCAGCGTCCTTTTTTTTCGAGGCAGTTTTGCATTCCTCATCGTACCAGTTGTTCTTGCGGGCTCGCTGGAACCCTATAGTGGCCTCAGCGGCGGTACGCAATGAGTGAGAGATATGCTTCCATTGCTCGGTTACATCGTTAGGTCGAGGATTGCCCTCTGCTAGCAGGTGTGAGAGTCGAGTTGTGAAATTATCAGCTGTCTGTGTCATGCGCAGCTTCTCGACGTCAAACTTTCCTTCCGTTACTGTGCGCACTTTCTTCGTTGCACAGAGGCGTGTGCGTATCTTGGCTGCGACAAGATAATGGTCAGAGTCAATATTGGGACCACGCAGTGTACGCACGTCCAGAACGGTGGAGCTATGTCTGCCGTCAATCAAGACATGATCAATCTGGTTTCTAGTTCTTTGATCAGGGGACAGCCATGTGGCTTGGTGTATTCGCTTATGCTGGAACCTGGTACTACTGATGACCATATTGCGAGCAGCGGCGAAGTCAATCAACCTAGTGCCGTTGGGGGATGTTATATCGTGGAGACTGAATTTTCCAACTGTGGGACCAAAGACTCCTTCCTTGCCCACCTTGGCATTAAAGTCGCCGAGCACGATTTTGATATCATGCTGTGGGCAGCGATCATAAGTCTGTTCAAGTTTATCGTAGAAGGAGTCCTTCTCTGCGTCGTCCGTCTCCTCAGTCGGCGCATAGGCGCAGATAAATGTTATGTTGAAAAACCTCGCCTTGATGCGGATCGCAGCGAGACGCTCGTTCACAGGAGTGAACGCTAATACTTGGCGGCGAAGTCTCTTTCCCACCACGAATCCTACACCACGCGCTTTGCCGCGTGTCTGGCCACTGTAGTATACGTCACAAGGACCGATGGTCGTCTTTCCTTGCCCCGTCCATCGCATTTCCTGCAGGGCGGTGATGTCGGCCTTTGCGCCTACGAGGACATCAACCAGTCGGGCAGCGGTACCGTCCCTTGAAAGGGTCCGGACATTCCCGGTACATGCCCTAATATCCAAATCGTTATGCCTTATTCGTTTTGCCGGGTCGTCAACATTAAAGGTGGTTCTCATCCGAGGCTTTGTATATTTTTTCATTGGAATTAAGTTTTTTACGTGGCGGGTCCCAAACCCAGCGCACAACCCGTTTCGGGGTTTTGGAAAATATTTACACATTTATATAGCGAGCCGCTTCAAGACAGACGCCCGCTTGCAGCCGCACCTCATGGTGAACAGACGCTACGCAAAAACCTCGGTGAGCCCTTAAACCAAGTATGTCAGAGTGGCCCCACCGGGGACTCTTTCTGCCGCGAGCCTAGGTAGCTCCCGTTGCCCAGAGTGCACGAACGAGGACGCAAGAGTCGGGATTGAGCAAGGTCACTTAGCAAGGTCACTTAGCAACCACACTCCAATGTGAGTTTCTGTTACAAAAAATTTTTGAAATATGTTTTTATGTAAACTATCCAAATTCCAACTGATGAAGCCAAGGAGATTGTCGAACATTTTCCGCGATGGCGATTTTTTCGAAAAAAAATCGACCCACTCTATTGTGCATAGTTTGGCACTTGTTTTTCTAAAATACTTTTTGAATTTTCTGAAGTTTCGTTGATTTTGTAAACGTTGTAATTGGTGATTCCTTCAGTAACAATATTTCAATTGAGAAAACGGCCCTTAATTATTTAAACAAAATATAAAAGTAATTGATAAACAATTATACAAAGTGCCAATACAATTACCTGCCATTCACATTTCTGTTTCTGTAAGAAAACAAATTTTAAATTTTGTGTCGAGTCTATGCGACGACCATAGGGTAAAGAATTTGGTCGATTTGTTACAGAAACGCGCTGCAGACCTGTTGTTTTAACGAAGGATGCAAAACGGGTTTGAACCGAACCACAGCTGTTTTTCAGTCTTTGAACCGAACCACGAACCGAAATATTACGCTAGCTTACAAGTCAGATTGCACACTCTCTATGGTTTATATAAAAACTAAAAGTCCGGTGGAAACCCAACAACAAAACAACGTCATCTACGAAGTACAGTGCAAGGGTGGAGAAAACGCACAATGCAACAAGGTCTACATTGGCACTACTAAAATATGTCTCTCAGTGCGTTTGTCTTAGCACGAGGCCGATATCAAGAGAACCAAAAACAGCACGGCAGTTGCACAACACAGCATTACATATGGACCCACACCTGATCTAAGAAATGCGAGAATAATAGAGAACGGTCCAGGTACACACTTGAGAGTCTACACATATTAAAAATAGAGATAGAACTATGAACAAAAAGGAAGACGCGGATGATATTGCGGCTGCATATCTAATATGCTTATAACAAAAGCTTAGTTTGACAAGTATACCAAATGTTGATGGTATTAACGATTATTTACTTTTTAAGTTTATGCGTGTAAAATGTTGTTACTTTTGTAATTATATGTGAGTTTCATCATCATCATCATCATCATTTATTGGCGCTTAACCGCCTAAGCGATTTTGGCCGTTTCGTATCAAAGCACGCCAGTCATTCCTTTTTAGCGATAACGGACGCCAATTGGAAACCCCAAGGGAGTTCAAGTCATCCTCCACCTGTTGTTTCCATCTCAGTCGAGGCCTCCCCCTTCCTCTGCTGCCGAATTCAGGCGACGATAGGAAAACCTTCTGTGCTGGAGCTTCTTTGTCCATTCGCATAACATGGCCCAGCCAGCGGAGTCTTTGGGCTTTAATTCGCTGGACTATAGTCAGATCTGCGTAGAGCTCGTACAGCTCATCGTTAAATTTCCTTCTATACTCGCCGTTGGCATCACGGGAAGGACCATAAATATTCCGGAGAACTTTTCTCTCAAATACTCCAAGGGCCATCTCATCTTCTCTTGACATTGTCCATGAATCTGAGCCATACATCAGGACAGGTATGATGAGGGACTTATAGAGCGTGATCTTTGTTCTTCGAGAGAGGACTTTACTTCTCAATTGCCTACTCAGTCCAAAGTAGCACTTGTTGGCAAGAGTGATTCTCCGCTGGATTTCTAGACTGATATTATTTTCGGTGTTGATACTGGTTCCCAAATAGACGAAGTCCCTCACAGTTTCAAATTTGTAACTATCAAGGCGCAGGTGCGCCGATTCTTTCTTTGATGACAGCAAATACTTCGTCTTGTCCTCGTTCACGGCTAGAACCACTTTTTTCGCTTCCTTATCCAGTCCAGAGAAGGCAGCACTTACGGCGCGGTTGTTAAGGCCAATGATATCAATATCATCGGCATACGCCAGCAATTGCACGCTCTTGTAAAAGATTGTACCATTGCGGTTTAGCTCTGCTGCTCGAATTATCTTCTCCAGCATCAGATTGAAGAAATCGCACGAAAGGGAGTCGCCCTGTCTGAAGCCTCGTTTGGTTTCAAATGGCTCAGAGAGGTCCTTCCCGATTCTGACGGAGCTGTTGGTATTGCTCAACGTCATTTGACAAAGCCGTATAAGCTTTGCAGGGAAGTCAAATTCAGACATGGCGGCATACAGGCAACTCCTTTTTACGCTGTCAAAAGCGGCTTTAAAATCGACAAAGAGATGGTGAGTGTCGATTCTCTTATCATGGGCCTTCTCCAGGATTTGGCGTATCGTGAAAATCTGGTCGATGGTAGACTTACCAGGTCTAAAGCCACACTGATAAGGTCCAATCAGTTTGTCTACGATGGGCTTCAGCCTTTCACACAACACGCTAGAAAGAACCTTATATATAAAGAACCTTCCAATCCGGAGGCATGCATTCGTCTGACCATATTCTGCATAAGAGCTGATGCATGCTTTTTACCAGCTCGGTTACATCGTTAGGTCGAGGATTGCCCTCTGCTAGCAGGTGTGAGAGTCGAGTTGTGAAATTATCAGCTGTCTGTGTCATGCGCAGCTTCTCGACGTCAAACTTTCCTTCCGTTACTGTGCGCACTTTCTTCGTTGCACAGAGGCGTGTGCGTATCTTGGCTGCGACAAGATAATGGTCAGAGTCAATATTGGGACCACGCAGTGTACGCACGTCCAGAACGGTGGAGCTATGTCTGCCGTCAATCAAGACATGATCAATCTGGTTTCTAGTTCTTTGATCAGGGGACAGCCATGTGGCTTGGTGTATTCGCTTATGCTGGAACCTGGTACTACTGATGACCATATTGCGAGCAGCGGCGATGTCAATCAACCTAGTGCCGTTGGGGGATGTTATATCGTGGAGACTGAATTTTCCAACTGTGGGACCAAAGACTCCTTCCTTGCCCACCTTGGCATTAAAGTCGCCGAGCACGATTTTGATATCATGCTGTGGGCAGCGATCATAAGTCTGTTCAAGT
This sequence comes from Campiglossa producta, assembly GCA_964058755.1. Classification (NCBI taxonomy): domain Eukaryota; kingdom Metazoa; phylum Arthropoda; class Insecta; order Diptera; family Tephritidae; genus Campiglossa; species Campiglossa producta. The sequence continues at coordinate 103,605,991 of CAXKVI010000001.1, read as the reverse complement.
TTATCGTAGAAGGAGTCCTTCTCTGCGTCGTCCGTCTCCTCAGTCGGCGCATAGGCGCAGATAAATGTTATGTTGAAAAACCTCGCCTTGATGCGGATCGCAGCGAGACGCTCGTTCACAGGAGTGAACGCTAATACTTGGCGGCGAAGTCTCTTTCCCACCACGAATCCTACACCACGCGCTTTGCCGCGTGTCTGGCCACTGTAGTATACGTCACAAGGACCGATGGTCGTCTTTCCTTGCCCCGTCCATCGCATTTCCTGCAGGGCGGTGATGTCGGCCTTTGCGCCTACGAGGACATCAACCAGTCGGGCAGCGGTACCGTCCCTTGAAAGGGTCCGGACATTCCCGGTACATGCCCTAATATCCAAATCGTTATGCCTTATTCGTTTTGCCGGGTCGTCAACATTAAAGGGGGTTCTCATCCGAGGCTTTGTATATTTTTTCATTGGAATTAAGTTTTTTACGTGGCGGGTCCCAAACCCAGCGCACAACCCGTTTCGGGGTTTTGGAAAATATTTACACATTTATATAGCGAGCCGCTTGCTTCAAGACAGACGCCCGCTTGCAGCCGCACCTCATGGTGAACAGACGCTACGCAAAAACCTCGGTGAGCCCTTAAACCAAGTATGTCAGAGTGGCCCCACCGGGGCTCCCTCTCTTTCTGCCGCGAGCCTAGGTAGCTCCCGTTGCCCAGAGTGCACGAACGAGGACGCAAGAGTCGGGATTGAGCAAGGTCACTTAGCAACCACACTCCATTACACTCCAATGTGAGTTTCTGTTACAAAAAATTTTTGAAATATGTTTTTATGTGAACTATCCAAATTCCAACTGATGAAGCCAAGGAGATTGTCGAACATTTTCCGCGATGGCGATTTTTTCGAAAAAAAATCGACCCACTCTATTGTGCATAGTTTGGCACTTGTTTTTCTAAAATACTTTTTGAATTTTCTGAAGTTTCGTTGATTTTGTAAACGTTGTAATTGGTGATTCCTTCAGTAACAATATTTCAATTGAGAAAACGGCCCTTAATTATTTAAACAAAATATAAAAGTAATTGATAAACAATTATACAAAGTGCCAATACAATTACCTGCCATTCACATTTCTGTTTCTGTAAGAAAACAAATTTTAAATTTTGTGTCGAGTCTATGCGACGACCATAGGGTAAAGAATTTGGTCGATTTGTTACAGAAACGCGCTGCAGACCTGTTGTTTTAACCAAGGATGCAAAACGGGTTTGAACCGAACCACAGCTGTTTTTCAGTCTTTGAACCGAACCACGAACCGAAATATTACGCTAGCTTACAAGTCAGATTGCACACTCTCTATGGTTTATACAAAAACTAAAAGTCCGGTGGAAACCCAACAACAAAACAACGTCATCTACGAAGTACAGTGCAAGGGTGGAGAAAACGCACAATGCAACAAGGTCTACATTGGCACTACTAAAATATGTCTCTCAGTGCGTTTGTCTTAGCACGAGGCCGATATCAAGAGAACCAAAAACAGCACGGCAGTTGCACAACACAGCATTACATATGGACCCACACCTGATCTAAGAAATGCGAGAATAATAGAGAACGGTCCAGGTACACACTTGAGAGTCTACACATATTAAAAATAGAGATAGAACTATGAACAAAAAGGAAGACGCGGATGATATTGCGGCTGCATATCTAATATGCTTATAACAAAAGCTTAGTTTGACAAGTATACCAAATGTTGATGGTATTAACGATTATTTACTTTTTAAGTTTATGCGTGTAAAATATTGTTACTTTTGTAATTATATGTGAGTTTCATCATCATCATCATCATCATTTATTGGCGCTTAACCGCCTAAGCGATTTTGGCCGTTTCGTATCAAAGCACGCCAGTCATTCCTTTTTAGCGATAAGGGACGCCAATTGGAAACCCCAAGGGAGTTCAAGTCATCCTCCACCTGTTGTTTCCATCTCAGTCGAGGCCTCCCCCTTCCTCTGCTGCCGAATTCAGGCGACGATAGGAAAACCTTCTGTGCTGGAGCTTCTTTGTCCATTCGCATAACATGGCCCAGCCAGCGGAGTCTTTGGGCTTTAATTCGCTGGACTATAGTCAGATCTGCGTAGAGCTCGTACAGCTCATCGTTAAATTTCCTTCTATACTCGCCGTTGGCATCACGGGAAGGACCATAAATATTCCGGAGAACTTTTCTCTCAAATACTCCAAGGGCCATCTCATCTTCTCTTGACATTGTCCATGAATCTGAGCCATACATCAGGACAGGTATGATGAGGGACTTATAGAGCGTGATCTTTGTTCTTCGAGAGAGGACTTTACTTCTCAATTGCCTACTCAGTCCAAAGTAGCACTTGTTGGCAAGAGTGATTCTCCGCTGGATTTCTAGACTGATATTATTTTCGGTGTTGATACTGGTTCCCAAATAGACGAAGTCCCTCACAGTTTCAAATTTGTAACTATCAAGGCGCAGGTGCGCCGATTCTTTCTTTGATGACAGCAAATACTTCGTCTTGTCCTCGTTCACGGCTAGAACCACTTTTTTCGCTTCCTTATCCAGTCCAGAGAAGGCAGCGCTTACGGCGCGGTTGTTAAGGCCAATGATATCAATATCATCGGCATACGCCAGCAATTGCACGCTCTTGTAAAAGATTGTACCATTGCGGTTTAGCTCTGCTGCTCGAATTATCTTCTCCAGCATCAGATTGAAGAAATCGCACGAAAGGGAGTGGCCCTGTCTGAAGCCTCGTTTGGTTTCAAATGGCTCAGAGAGGTCCTTCCCGATTCTGACGGAGCTGTTGGTATTGCTCAACGTCATTTGACAAAGCCGTATAAGCTTTGCAGGGAAGTCAAATTCAGACATGGCGGCATACAGGCAACTCCTTTTTACGCTGTCAAAAGCGGCTTTAAAATCGACAAAGAGATGGTGAGTGTCGATTCTCTTATCATGGGCCTTCTCCAGGATTTGGCGTATCGTGAAAATCTGGTCGATGGTAGACTTACCAGGTCTAAAGCCACACTGATAAGGTCCAATCAGTTTGTCTACGATGGGCTTCAGCCTTTCACACAACACGCTAGAAAGAACCTTATATATAAAGAACCTTCCAATCCGGAGGCATGCATTCGTCTGACCATATTCTGCATAAGAGCTGATGCATGCTTTTTACCAGCTCTTCGCCTCCGCGTTTGAACAGCTCGGCGGGTAGTCCGTCTTTTCCACGCGATTTGTTGTTTTTGAGCCGGGATATAGCTATCCTCACTTCATCATAGTCAGGTGGTGGGACGACTTTTCCATCGTCAGGGATTGGGGTATCGGGTTCGACGTCTCCCTCGCAATTTAGCAGTGAGGAGAAGTGCTCCCTCCATAATTTAAGTACACTTTGTACGTCGGTTACCAGGTCGCCATTATTGTCCTTACAGGAGCTTGCCCCGGTCTTAAAACCTTCCGTCATCCGCCGGATCTTTTCATAGAATTTTCGGGCATCATTCCTGCCAGCCAGCATCTCAAGCTCCTCACACTCACGCCTTTCGGCCTCACTTTTCTTTTTTCTGAAAAGGCGTCTCTCTTCCTTCTTTGCCTCACGATATTGTTGCCATACACTGCGGGTTGCACCCGTTCGCAACGTCTCCTTGTAGGCAGCGTCCTTTTTTTTCGAGGCAGTTTTGCATTCCTCATCGTACCAGTTGTTCTTGCGGGCTCGCTGGAACCCTATAGTGGCCTCAGCGGCGGTACGCAATGAGTGAGAGATATGCTTCCATTGCTCGGTTACATCGTTAGGTCGAGGATTGCCCTCTGCTAGCAGGTGTGAGAGTCGAGTTGTGAAATTATCAGCTGTCTGTGTCATGCGCAGCTTCTCGACGTCAAACTTTCCTTCCGTTACTGTGCGCACTTTCTTCGTTGCACAGAGGCGTGTGCGTATCTTGGCTGCGACAAGATAATGGTCAGAGTCAATATTGGGACCACGCAGTGTACGCACGTCCAGAACGGTGGAGCTATGTCTGCCGTCAATCAAGACATGATCAATCTGGTTTCTAGTTCTTTGATCAGGGGACAGCCATGTGGCTTGGTGTATTCGCTTATGCTGGAACCTGGTACTACTGATGACCATATTGCGAGCAGCGGCGATGTCAATCAACCTAGTGCCGTTGGGGGATGTTATATCGTGGAGACTGAATTTTCCAACTGTGGGACCAAAGACTCCTTCCTTGCCCACCTTGGCATTAAAGTCGCCGAGCACGATTTTGATATCATGCTGTGGGCAGCGATCATAAGTCTGTTCAAGTTTATCGTAGAAGGAGTCCTTCTCTGCGTCGTCCGTCTCCTCAGTCGGCGCATAGGCGCAGATAAATGTTATGTTGAAAAACCTCGCCTTGATGCGGATCGCAGCGAGACGCTCGTTCACAGGAGTGAACGCTAATACTTGGCGGCGAAGTCTCTTTCCCACCACGAATCCTACACCACGCGCTTTGCCGCGTGTCTGGCCACTGTAGTATACGTCACAAGGACCGATGGTCGTCTTTCCTTGCCCCGTCCATCGCATTTCCTGCAGGGCGGTGATGTCGGCCTTTGCGCCTACGAGGACATCAACCAGTCGGGCAGCGGTACCGTCCCTTGAAAGGGTCCGGACATTCCCGGTACATGCCCTAATATCCAAATCGTTATGCCTTATTCGTTTTGCCGGGTCGTCAACATTAAAGGGGGTTCTCATCCGAGGCTTTGTATATTTTTTCATTGGAATTAAGTTTTTTACGTGGCGGGTCCCAAACCCAGCGCACAACCCGTTTCGGGGTTTTGGAAAATATTTACACATTTATATAGCGAGCCGCTTGCTTCAAGACAGACGCCCGCTTGCAGCCGCACCTCATGGTGAACAGACGCTACGCAAAAACCTCGGTGAGCCCTTAAACCAAGTATGTCAGAGTGGCCCCACCGGGGCTCCCTCTCTTTCTGCCGCGAGCCTAGGTAGCTCCCGTTGCCCAGAGTGCACGAACGAGGACGCAAGAGTCGGGATTGAGCAAGGTCACTTAGCAACCACACTCCATTACACTCCAATGTGAGTTTCTGTTACAAAAAATTTTTGAAATATGTTTTTATGTAAACTATCCAAATTCCAACTGATGAAGCCAAGGAGATTGTCGAACATTTTCCGCGATGGCGATTTTTTCGAAAAAAAATCGACCCACTCTATTGTGCATAGTTTGGCACTTGTTTTTCTAAAATACTTTTTGAATTTTCTGAAGTTTCGTTGATTTTGTAAACGTTGTAATTGGTGATTCCTTCAGTAACAATATTTCAATTGAGAAAACGGCCCTTAATTATTTAAACAAAATATAAAAGTAATTGATAAACAATTATACAAAGTGCCAATACAATTACCTGCCATTCACATTTCTGTTTCTGTAAGAAAACAAATTTTAAATTTTGTGTCGAGTCTATGCGACGACCATAGGGTAAAGAATTTGGTCGATTTGTTACAGAAACGCGCTGCAGACCTGTTGTTTTAACCAAGGATGCAAAACGGGTTTGAACCGAACCACAGCTGTTTTTCAGTCTTTGAACCGAACCACGAACCGAAATATTACGCTAGCTTACAAGTCAGATTGCACACTCTCTATGGTTTATACAAAAACTAAAAGTCCGGTGGAAACCCAACAACAAAACAACGTCATCTACGAAGTACAGTGCAAGGGTGGAGAAAACGCACAATGCAACAAGGTCTACATTGGCACTACTAAAATATGTCTCTCAGTGCGTTTGTCTTAGCACGAGGCCGATATCAAGAGAACCAAAAACAGCACGGCAGTTGCACAACACAGCATTACATATGGACCCACACCTGATCTAAGAAATGCGAGAATAATAGAGAACGGTCCAGGTACACACTTGAGAGTCTACACATATTAAAAATAGAGATAGAACTATGAACAAAAAGGAAGACGCGGATGATATTGCGGCTGCATATCTAATATGCTTATAACAAAAGCTTAGTTTGACAAGTATACCAAATGTTGATGGTATTAACGATTATTTACTTTTTAAGTTTATGCGTGTAAAATGTTGTTACTTTTGTAATTATATGTGAGTTTCATCATCATCATCATCATCATTTATTGGCGCTTAACCGCCTAAGCGATTTTGGCCGTTTCGTATCAAAGCACGCCAGTCATTCCTTTTTAGCGATAACGGACGCCAATTGGAAACCCCAAGGGAGTTCAAGTCATCCTCCACCTGTTGTTTCCATCTCAGTCGAGGCCTCCCCCTTCCTCTGCTGCCGAATTCAGGCGACGATAGGAAAACCTTCTGTGCTGGAGCTTCTTTGTCCATTCGCATAACATGGCCCAGCCAGCGGAGTCTTTGGGCTTTAATTCGCTGGACTATAGTCAGATCTGCGTAGAGCTCGTACAGCTCATCGTTAAATTTCCTTCTATACTCGCCGTTGGCATCACGGGAAGGACCATAAATATTCCGGAGAACTTTTCTCTCAAATACTCCAAGGGCCATCTCATCTTCTCTTGACATTGTCCATGAATCTGAGCCATACATCAGGACAGGTATGATGAGGGACTTATAGAGCGTGATCTTTGTTCTTCGAGAGAGGACTTTACTTCTCAATTGCCTACTCAGTCCAAAGTAGCACTTGTTGGCAAGAGTGATTCTCCGCTGGATTTCTAGACTGATATTATTTTCGGTGTTGATACTGGTTCCCAAATAGACGAAGTCCCTCACAGTTTCAAATTTGTAACTATCAAGGCGCAGGTGCGCCGATTCTTTCTTTGATGACAGCAAATACTTCGTCTTGTCCTCGTTCACGGCTAGAACCACTTTTTTCGCTTCCTTATCCAGTCCAGAGAAGGCAGCGCTTACGGCGCGGTTGTTAAGGCCAATGATATCAATATCATCGGCATACGCCAGCAATTGCACGCTCTTGTAAAAGATTGTACCATTGCGGTTTAGCTCTGCTGCTCGAATTATCTTCTCCAGCATCAGATTGAAGAAATCGCACGAAAGGGAGTCGCCCTGTCTGAAGCCTCGTTTGGTTTCAAATGGCTCAGAGAGGTCCTTCCCGATTCTGACGGAGCTGTTGGTATTGCTCAACGTCATTTGACAAAGCCGTATAAGCTTTGCAGGGAAGTCAAATTCAGACATGGCGGCATACAGGCAACTCCTTTTTACGCTGTCAAAAGCGGCTTTAAAATCGACAAAGAGATGGTGAGTGTCGATTCTCTTATCATGGGCCTTCTCCAGGATTTGGCGTATCGTGAAAATCTGGTCGATGGTAGACTTACCAGGTCTAAAGCCACACTGATAAGGTCCAATCAGTTTGTCTACGATGGGCTTCAGCCTTTCACACAACACGCTAGAAAGAACCTTATATATAAAGAACCTTCCAATCCGGAGGCATGCATTCGTCTGACCATATTCTGCATAAGAGCTGATGCATGCTTTTTACCAGCTCTTCGCCTCCGCGTTTGAACAGCTCGGCGGGTAGTCCGTCTTTTCCAGGCGATTTGTTGTTTTTGAGCCGGGATATAGCTATCCTCACTTCATCATAGTCAGGTGGTGGGACGACTTTTCCATCGTCAGGGATTGGGGTATCGGGTTCGACGTCTCCCTCGCAATTTAGCAGTGAGGAGAAGTGCTCCCTCCATAATTTAAGTACACTTTGTACGTCGGTTACCAGGTCGCCATTATTGTCCTTACAGGAGCTTGCCCCGGTCTTAAAACCTTCCGTCATCCGCCGGATCTTTTCATAGAATTTTCGGGCATCATTCCTGCCAGCCAGCATCTCAAGCTCCTCACACTCACGCCTTTCGGCCTCACTTTTCTTTTTTCTGAAAAGGCGTCTCTCTTCCTTCTTTGCCTCACGATATTGTTGCCATACACTGCGGGTTGCACCCGTTCGCAACGTCTCCTTGTAGGCAGCGTCCTTTTTTTTCGAGGCAGTTTTGCATTCCTCATCGTACCAGTTGTTCTTGCGGGCTCGCTGGAACCCTATAGTGGCCTCAGCGGCGGTACGCAATGAGTGAGAGATATGCTTCCATTGCTCGGTTACATCGTTAGGTCGAGGATTGCCCTCTGCTAGCAGGTGTGAGAGTCGAGTTGTGAAATTATCAGTTGTCTGTGTCATGCGCAGCTTCTCGACGTCAAACTTTCCTTCCGTTACTGTGCGCACTTTCTTCGTTGCACAGAGGCGTGTGCGTATCTTGGCTGCGACAAGATAATGGTCAGAGTCAATATTGGGACCACGCAGTGTACGCACGTCCAGAACGGTGGAGCTATGTCTGCCGTCAATCAAGACATGATCAATCTGGTTTCTAGTTCTTTGATCAGGGGACAGCCATGTGGCTTGGTGTATTCGCTTATGCTGGAACCTGGTACTACTGATGACCATATTGCGAGCAGCGGCGAAGTCAATCAACCTAGTGCCGTTGGGGGATGTTATATCGTGGAGACTGAATTTTCCAACTGTGGGACCAAAAACTCCTTCCTTGCCCACCTTGGCATTAAAGTCGCCGAGCACGATTTTGATATCATGCTGTGGGCAGCGATCATAAGTCTGTTCAAGTTTATCGTAGAAGGAGTCCTTCTCTGCGTCGTCCGTCTCCTCAGTCGGCGCATAGGCGCAGATAAATGTTATGTTGAAAAACCTCGCCTTGATGCGGATCGCAGCGAGACGCTCGTTCACAGGAGTGAACGCTAATACTTGGCGGCGAAGTCTCTTTCCCACCACGAATCCTACACCACGCGCTTTGCCGCGTGTCTGGCCACTGTAGTATACGTCACAAGGACCGATGGTCGTCTTTCCTTGCCCCGTCCATCGCATTTCCTGCAGGGCGGTGATGTCGGCCTTTGCGCCTACGAGGACATCAACCAGTCGGGCAGCGGTACCGTCCCTTGAAAGGGTCCGGACATTCCCGGTACATGCCCTAATATCCAAATCGTTATGCCTTATTCGTTTTGCCGGGTCGTCAACATTAAAGGGGGTTCTCATCCGAGGCTTTGTATATTTTTTCATTGGAATTAAGTTTTTTACGTGGCGGGTCCCAAACCCAGCGCACAACCCGTTTCGGGGTTTTGGAAAATATTTACACATTTATATAGCGAGCCGCTTGCTTCAAGACAGACGCCCGCTTGCAGCCGCACCTCATGGTGAACAGACGCTACGCAAAAACCTCGGTGAGCCCTTAAACCAAGTATGTCAGAGTGGCCCCACCGGGGCTCCCTCTCTTTCTGCCGCGAGCCTAGGTAGCTCCCGTTGCCCAGAGTGCACGAACGAGGACGCAAGAGTCGGGATTGAGCAAGGTCACTTAGCAAGGTCACTTAGCAACCACACTCCATTACACTCCAATGTGAGTTTCTGTTACAAAAAATTTTTGAAATATGTTTTTATGTAAACTATCCAAATTCCAACTGATGAAGCCAAGGAGATTGTCGAAACGTCGAACATAAAGTGAAAACATAAAAACAATGTAAAAAGTTTTTTACTTCACCAACCACATTAGACCGTATTAGCTTATTGGAAATATTCAAGTATTCAAATATTGTTTTACCAGCTACTGCAGATAAAATGCATGGCTATCATTCTTTATGCTGTAAGAATTTTTTGGCAATTTCAAAGAAAAAAATTCTAAAATATAAGACACAGAAATCATCGCAAAATCCTTCCACTTCGAATGACGGTTATAACCCTTCACGTACAGATGAATCAGGTGAGTCCAACTGTATTTATATTTACTAGTATAGCCCGTGGTCGAAATTCGACCAATTTACATATGTACATATGTACGAATCTCTCGCATAATTAAATTTCGGACGTATGTATGTATGAATGTATTTTCAATTCATGGCCTTATTGCCGTACTGAATTCCATGTAATTTACATTTTTCCTTCCACTTCGAATGGCGGTTATAACCCTTCACGTACAGATGAATCAGGTGAGTCCAACTGTATTTATATTTACTAGTATAGCCCGTGGTCGAAATTCGACCAATTTAAAATAATTGAACTTATTCAAAGATCTGATCAACTTTTTGTCAATAGCTGCCTTTAGGCCCGTGGCCGAACCTCGACCTACTTAAATGATGTATACATTAAAAACTCATCTATAGGCAAAATGAGGCCATCAAAGAATTTAAAAATTAGTGGCTATTATTATATAATAAAAATATTAAATTACAGCAGCCCTTTCCAAAATTATTTATGGCAAATGCCATGCAAATATTCGGATTTCGAGATTTTATGTTGCACTTGAATAATCGGATGATGAGATTGTGCTTAACAAATAGCCACTAATTTATGCGATTGTTTTGAGCAGGTGAAGAACAAAAAAATATTAGGTTGAAAATTAAGTAAATTGTAATAGTTAAGATTAAAAGTTTTTTAATAAAAAAAACATAATTTAAGAAAAAAAAAGGAATATCCCGCAACGGGTCTTGCACCTGTGCACACCGTATTCCATACGCTCACTGCCGCGTCATTACCTTATCCTCTTCAGACCCGAGCATGATCCAAACATGGTTTTAACGTTTTTTTTTGTTTTTTGTAGTTGTAGAGGTATAAAAAAAACAAATGTTTTCGCGTCATTACCTTATGCACAAAGCAGTTATCAAATTCTGCAATTAGGCTTTATGAGAATCAGAATTTTAAAAATTAACAATATACCAACAACAAAGTTACTCCCTTATTCATAAAAAATATAAAAGGTTTATTGAGCTCTTACAATTCAAAATTTGTATGGAAATGTCATTTTAAAAAGCTTTATAAACCAATTTTATTTTTTATGAATATGAGGGTATGTTTAAAAAAAATTTAATTTTTTGAAAAACTTACCAAAACCCCCTAATTGTGTAAGCGGTTATCTCATTTCTATAATGGGTGGTATGTATGTATATTTTTGACCTAAAATTATTATTTCATTTGGCTGTCCGTTTACTAAAAATATTCGCAGTAATTTTTTTTTTTTTTTTTTCGAAAAAAGTATCACAAATATAAAAATATGTCTTATGAAAATTTAATGCGCTTATAAAAAGTCAATATTAGAAATACTCATATACCTAAAGATGTTTTAAAAAAGAAAAAACTATTTTCAATGAAAAAAAAAGTTTTAGCCCGAGCTGTTCTCGAACCAACAACAGTTCGCTCGCTATCCGATGCGCTAACCACTGCTGTACTGCTTTATCTACGAATTCATTGTCAAATCACCAATTCAAGCTGTATGGGCAATGAGCGAGATAATGAAAATAGTTTCTCTAATAAAAGGAGGAGCTTGTTGAGTGAAAGGTTGAAAGGTTCATTTTGCAGAAATATGAGTTCTCTTTATAGAAATTGATTATACATGGCGTGTTTTTAAATCTTTTTAGTGGGGGTAAATTACAAATTCTGGTTATATGTATATATTGATTTTTCTATTCAATTTGGTCTAGACTTGTTTGGGGCTCGGGTTGCAAATCTGCCCTTTTAAAAGTTAATACATATGTACATATGAATAGAAATCAGTTGTTGCCTTCAGTTTAGTTCAAAATTTAAGTACATATGTTTTAAATATGTTGTCGATTTTTATATTTTAAATAGGGAGTCTATCAGCAACTTTGTCTCAAACGGTAGAAATCACTAAAATTTATAGAAGTAATCTACCGAAGTCATCAAAAATTAGAAAGAAAAAAAACCAAATGGAATAAGCGGTTATCGCATTCTATAATGGGTGGTATGTATGCATTTTTATTATCTAAAATTATTATTACATATGGCTTTCCGTCAACTAAAAATATTCGCAGCAATTTTTTTTCTCTAAAATAGAGATCACAAACATAAAAATATTGTTTATAAAAATTTTAAAAAGTCAAGATTAGAAATATATTAAAGTATATAAAAAATAAAAACAATTTTCAATGACAAAAAGGAAAAAAATTTTGGCCGATAGCTGTAACTGTACTCGAACCATCAACCGCTCGACCACTACCCCCTGACGCTTCACAATGGGCTATCGCTTTATTTACAAATTGATTGTCAATTCAAGTGGCATGAGAAATTTTCATTCGCTTATTACAGATAAATGAAGCAGTATTGGTTATATATTAGATAATTGTGCACTGCCTTAGAAGTATGCCAACAAATCCATATGCATTTCATAAATATTTATGCATATTTAGTATGGGTTTAAGCTTGGCAAATATTTATATGTAAAATTTGTTAGCCTATTTATATAACAGATAATGGACCCTAGTACTCAATGAGCGAGGGAGTGAAAATAATTTCTCTTATAATAGGAGGGAGGAGCTTATTGAGTGAAAGAATAAAATTCATTATGTAGAAATATGAGTTCTATTTATAGAAATTTATTATATATGGCTTTTTTTCATCTTTTTAGTGTTGGTAGATTACAAATTCTGGTTAGGTCAAAAAAAGTTTGAGGATTTTCTAGCTTTTATCTTTAACCATAACTTAGCAATATTTAACCCTTTCGCGCCGGAGTTTTATTTCGCTTCCCAGCATATTTTTTTGGAATTTTTTTTACAAAATGTGAAAACAACGTGTAAAGAACATGTTCTGCATACCCAAAAATTTGCTATGTCCTTTCGTTATCCTGGGACATATTATCCCAATAAGGTTTTATGCTGGGACATATTATCCCAATAAAGTTTTTTATAAAAGAATTACAAAAGCGTTTTATTTCGAAATTTTTAATTTTTATTTGAACAACATTCTGGATTTTGAGTTTACAAAGCATTTACTTATGAAAGGGAGTGAAACATTCGTAACAAGGTGCATTGTTACATCCGGAGCAAATATAATTCGTTCTTTTTTCCTTTTTTAGCGAAGTGCACCTTACGCAACGACGTCGAGATGAGCCTTTTATAAGTAATTGATCGCCTATATTCAATAATGCGGGCCGTGTACATTTAGCTGGTATTCCGCCAGTCTGACGAGTGACGTTTTTTGTGTTTTGTGCCTTCTGTAATTATTGTCTCAGCTAAGGGCACCATAAACTGTATAAGCTAGGTTTTTTTGCGATTGATGTCGTTGTGAACAATCCAAGCATTTACATTGCAAAGTATTTACAGCCAAAGGACAATCAACTATCTTTTTGTTACCATCCTTTTGCTTTCTGTTCACACTAGTTACTATTGGTATGTGGCAGTTAGAAACAACTAGTACTTCCTTGGAGTCCATCCAACGGGTAGCCATTATACCGTCATAACTTATTGGGAACTCACTTTGCCCGCGTACTAGTCGCGACGAGAACTCGGGAGTTTCCTTCCGATTTCGCATGTACGTTCCAACTGCCGGAAAAGAAATTGTTTTCATTAGTGAAATGGATGTGAAAAATCGGTCGAATGCAATAGCTACTTCCTTGTCACGGATAGTACTAGCTAATTTTGTGATAACTCTTTCGCCAAGTGTACCATCATCTGATTTAGAACAGGAATCGTTACCATCGTCCCCTGTTTCTGTAGTACCTTCCTCGTCAGACGAAATCATGTAGCTGCTCTCAGAAGTGCTAAAATCTTCATCGTCGCACAATATATCTGCCACTTCTTCTACTGTGAACGCCCTTTTCGACATCTGCAAAATAACAATATTGGGACAAATGAATCTCTACATATTATAAAACAAAGTCACTTTCTCTGTCTGTTTTTTCCCTTGAATGCTTAAATCTTGAAAACTAAGCAACGGATTTTTATGCGTTTTTTTTTTAATAAATAGATTAGTTGAAGAGGAAGGTTTATGTCATTATAACGTGAAGAAATATATAAAGGGGGCGTGGCAATCGGACAAAATGTGGTAAAAAAACATACATTTTTTGTTTACACAGCCATAAATCCTAAACGAATCCACCGATTAAAATGAAACTTACTTGAAGTTAAACTTTGAAATATTTACTTTCTTTCTGCATCAAAACAAAAAGTTGTTTCATATCTTATTTAACCAAAATTGTTTAAACAAAAACAGCACTTTTTCCAAAAAAGCTGTTTGGTTGTTTTTTCGCTGTTAAACGAATGAGCCATTAGAACTTGACAGCGAATAAACACACAAACAGCGTTATGAATGAGGTGGGGTGAGATCGTATGGTGAAAGAACGCTGTTTGTGTGTTTGTTCGCTGTCAACCGATTATGCGGGAATCTCACCCCACCTCATTCATGTTGAATTAGATCGTATGGTGAAAGAACTCGATACGTATGTATGCACGGAGGGAAATCTATGGATGGAACATCCATAATTATTGATATCACATTAAATAAAAATTGATAATCCTGTCTCATCAATGAATATGGATTTTTCATCAATGCTTTTTTGATAAATCACTATTGAAATGGTATCCATATAAACTATTGATAAATTCTAAATAGTTTAAAAAAACAAAATTTTATATAATTTGACATCTGGTTTCAGTAAGATTCGAACCCTGCTCCTCTGGCACATTATCCCAGTATTCTACCATTCGGCTACGGCATATTATAAAATTTTTAGAAAAATGTTCAATCATAAGAAATTCAAAAAATTTTTAATTTAAAAAAAAACGCTCCAGCAAGTTGTAATATTGTTAGAAAATCCATAGTAAAAATTGTTGAACTATTATGACTATGCGTCCCAGAAAAATTTACATTTCGCCAATATATATTAATACGCCGTCTCTACCATTATTACTATGCAGTAAATATGGATATACCGACAATAGAAATTCATATCACGTCCATATATATTGACGTGCCGTTCAAATATATTAGCATTCTATCCATAAATATAGAAAATAGTACATAATTTCGAAATGGTTGACATGTCATTTTACTTTTTATTGGGAGCAAATAATATTTGATAACTCGCTGATTCTGAATGAATATTGCATCAAACTCGTCGCTATCAATAGCGATATTGTCAGAACATTCAATGCATTTCCCTCAGTGTGTAAGTACATATGTACGAATCTCTCGCATAATTAAATTTCGGACGTATGTATGTATGAATGTATTTTCAATTCATGGCCTTATTGCCGTACTGAATTCCATGTAATTTACATTTTTCCGTGCGAAGCCGGAGCGGGTTGCTAGTCCCATATAAAACATATATTGGGACAATATATCCCACGAATTGAAAATTTGTATACAACTCACCGCTCTGGATATTTTTAAATTGTTTCAGCAAAAATGCAAGCACAAACTAGCAAAATCTACACACTATTTCGCAATAAACAGCGCGGCTAACGGTAAATACGTACTAATGACAACTTTTAACATGCCATATCAGCGAAATTTCCAAACATGCTGTGACAAACTTGACCAGTACTGCCAACCCCCATATTTTAAATAAATGATGGGGCATTTTTATCATAAACAAATCTCAAATATTGTATTGGGACGCTTCAAATAGAAGTTTTCATTCACAAAAAAAAATATATATTGATTTTTCTATTCAATTTGGTCTAGACTTGTTTAGGGCTTGGGTTGCAAATCTGCCCTTTTAAAAGATAATACTTACATTTGTACATGTGAATAGATATCAGTTGTTGCCTTCAGTAAAATTTAAGGCGACCGCTAATCACTTGGTTTAGTTCAACTTTTAAGTACATATTAAATATGTTGTCGATTTTTATATTTTAAATAGAGAGTCTATCAGCAACTTTGTCTCAAATGGTAGAAATCACTAAAATTTATAGAAGTAATCTACCGAAGTCCCATAAATAGACTACTTTGTTTGAAAAAAAATTCGCAAATTGCAGCTACTTAAAACAGTAAAGACGCCAGAGCCGGCTAAAGTTGACGAAAATCGATAAAAAAATACGTATTTTCAGTATCGGGTTTTTAATACCAGGTATTCGCTATATGATTTAATATTTATATTTAAACAAACTACTATCTTTTCCCTTTAAAACGCTATATGGAATGTAAAGATATCTCTAATGGAAACATTTTTAAAGCTAAAATAGGGTAGGCCTAAAATTGACGTTTTTCAAACTTTGAAACTTGACCAGCCCGAAACCAGTGGTTATAAAAGATAAATGTGTGTCAATATGTTCCTTTAGGACCCTAAAGAGATGTCCCTCAAAATTTGAGCGAAATTCGAGACTAGTCAGCAACGATTTTTGCTAATATTAGACGTTTTCATATGGATTGACTCTTATATATAATTTTTTTTTCCGATGATAACTCAGATATTGACAATTCCAGCGATGACGATGAAAATGATGAAACAGATTGCGAATGTTAAAAAAACTTTACTCTTACAATTATGTATATTATTTTTAATGTGTTAAATAAAAATAAGTTCTTATAACTTTATAATTAAAAAGTACACATAAGTGGCCAAACCTGCCTAAAATTAATTTAAAAGCAAACATTTTTTTTCTGTATTACCAATTTCTGACAATATATTCTTCTTTCTATGCAATTAACCATCAAGTTGATTTCTGTCTATTAATGCACAGCTTCCCTAATGTATAAGTAATAAAAAGAACGAATAGCCAAATCTGCACCTTATTATTAAAATTTTGAAAGTGTATTTTTAGTCGACTATCTACCTAGTACCTGGGTGACCGAGCTTGCTCGGTGCTATCAATTTAGCGCTAAATTTACTTACCCAAAATGATCCCAAAATGACCCTAAAATAATCCAAAAATAATCCTAAAATGATCCCAAAAAGACCCTTAAATGTTCCCAAAATGATCCGAAATTGAACCCAAAACGACCCAAAAATGATCCGAAAATGAACCTAAAATTATTCCAAATTGGTCCAAAAATAATTCCCAAATTACCCCAAAAATACCCTTAAATGCACACTAAACGATCCAAAAAATACACCAAAATGATCCCAAATATATCCTAAAATAATCCCAAAACCACTCCAAAAAGACCCTCAAATGTTCCCAAAGTAACCCAAAAATTATCCCAAAATGATACAAAAATTATCCAAAAATGGCTCCAAAATGAACCGAAAATTACCCAAAATTGTACCAAATTAATCCGAAATTGAACCCAAAATGATCTCAAGCAAGCCCCAAAATTATC
The DNA here is from genome assembly GCA_964058755.1 of Campiglossa producta. NCBI lineage: Eukaryota > Metazoa > Arthropoda > Insecta > Diptera > Tephritidae > Campiglossa > Campiglossa producta. Next base: position 103,588,988 of record CAXKVI010000001.1, on the reverse strand, counting down.
CCAAAGTGATGTTCTCAAAATAATCCTAAAATATCCAAATATGATCCCAAAATACAAAATACAATTACAATACGGTAAAATGGTAACCCTGGGTGGCAACCCTACTTGAAAATATTTTAGCTGGTATGTCGGCGACAATACCTTTACTTTGATACCCAAAAATGATCCCAAAATGACCCTAAAATGATCCCAAATTGGTCCAAAAATAATTCACAAATTACCTCAAAAACACCCTTAAATGTACCCTAAACGATTCGAAAATTACCACAAAATTATTCAAAAATGATCCCAAAATAATCCTTGAATAGTCCCTCAGATGTTCCCAAAATAACCCAAAAATTATCCCAAATGATGACGTGGCAACCCCCAAAATGATAGTCTTAGAATCAATCATACTATCTACATACCAAATTTCATCCAAATCGGTCAAGCGGTTCTCGAGATAGTACCGGATATACCTTGTATACCTTTCTTATGATACCCATATTGGCATATCTTGCTCCATAATTAAAAAAAAGGGATAGGTGGCAACCCTGTAAACCGCCCCAAGTGGCAACCCTAAAGTGGGTAGTCTTAAAATCGATCATACTATCACCATGCCAAATTTCAGCCAATTCGGTCAAGCGATTCTCGAGATAGTACCGGATATACAAATATATTGTGGTAAGGTGGCAACCCTAGGTGGCAACTCTACTTGAAAATATTTTAGTTGGTATCTCGCCGAAAATACCTTTCATATGATACCCATATTGGCATATCTTGCTCTATAATTAAAAAAAGGGGATAGGTGGCAACCCTGTAAACCGCCCCAAGTGGCAACCCTAAAGTGGGTAGTCTTAGAATCCATCATACTATCTTTGTGCCAAATTTCATCCCAATCGGTCAAGCGGTTCTCGAGATAGTCCGAACATACAAATATACAAAAATACAAATATACAAGATTAACTCGTTTAAAGATATTAGATATAATAGTTTTTTCTATACTTAGGGCGGATTTCTCGACTGCCTGTTAACGTCAAAGTTCACTGTCAATTCACTGTCAGTTTAACAGCCAGTTCATTCGCCCTTTATTTAACAGGAGGATGAACTGCCCGATAAAATTTAAAGTGAGCGTTAAGTTGACGGCTAGTTGAGAAATCCGCCCTTATCCTTCAATTACTCTTCTGGCAATCGGCACTAAGTTTTTTTAAGCATTCAGTAACTTTAAAACAAAATCGTCAAAACTGCACCTTATAATCAACTTTTCCGACTTCTGGAAACACTTTATCCCCGACCTAGAGTTCTGGCAATTATTTTACCTTATTTATAGAGTTAAAAACTGTAACCTCACCAAATTTCAGAACTGCACCTTATGATTTTATTTTCAATAAAAATTGACACGTTTGAATGCACGCCAACGCATACCTCCCCGGGAAGGTCTTCTGCCGGCAACGCTACGCCGATTCTCAACTAGTAAGGAACGTATTTATATCATCACTTTTACTGCACCTTATAATTTTTTTTTTTCGTAGCCAGCTCTCCGTCAATAATATAATAACTCTTGTTTTTGTTGTTTCCTCCAAAAAAAAAATACGCCGTTATGTTCACTACGATAATATCTATGTATCGACCTCCATACTTAAAAAAAAAAATTTTAATCTTTGGCTGGGTTAATATAAGCCCTGAACCGGATCACGAACCGGTACAATTTTTAGCGAGGTGGTTCGAACCACTGAACCGAACCACCCAGATTTTCGGGAAGTGGTTCGAACCACTGTACCGAACCAAATAGATTTTTGAATTGGTTTGCATCCCTGGTTTTAACAGTTACCTACTACGTTAAAACCATTCTAAAACTGTATTATTTTTAGATCCAAGAAGCAGCAAAACTTAAACCGATGGAGGTAGAGCTTAAACGGTTAGAAGACTTGTCGGACTCGATCGTAAGAGATTTCGCCTTAATGAGAAAAAGGGAAGAGGAAATGAGAGACACAAATGGTGAGTAAAGATTTCGTTCCTTCAACTATTTGGGATAACTAAACATGCTGTTTGAAATTATTTTTCAGAAAAAACCAACAGTCGAGTGCTGTTTTTCAGCATTTTCAGTATGTGTTGTTTACTTGGACTGGCTACATGGCAGGTTTTATACCTACGCAGATATTTCAAAGCAAAGAAACTTATCGAATAATACAAGTTGGTGTACAACTAACAATACAGCTGGAACTTAATAACATACTACGTCAAGTTCACATTAATAATAAATGGTTTTTGTTTCATGGAATCAACTACACACAATTCATTAAAATTTATGTTTGTTAAGCTTGTTAGGTCTAATTCGACTTCTTGGTAGGAAATTTCTATAAATTTCATGAAATTTTATATTTTTAGTTTTATTTTCGTAGATCGTAAATGATAGATGTAGAAATGAACATTACACTATATGGGGGTTGGGGGGTTACTTGCCCCAGCCCCACTCGTAAATCCGCCTATGAATAAGAGTAGAAATATTTATATTTCCCTTTTAAAAACTATATTAATGCTATTATTGCATAACTATCAAAAAAAAAAAAAAATTTTATGATAGCGCCACCTATCGTAAGACTTAGGTAAAAATTAATGTCAAAAATGAGTTCATCGATCCAAACAAAAGCGATATACAAAAAAACCAATCTAAAATTGCTTTATTGGCATGAAAAACTATCAAAAATGAGACAAATTGTATGACAGCGCCACCTATCGTAAGACATAGGTAAAAGTTAATGTGAAAAATGAGTTGATCGATCCAAAAAATTGCTATATACAAAAAAAACCAATCTTAAATTGCTTCATTAGCATGAAAAGCTATCAAAAATAAGACAAATTGTATGACTTAGGTAAAAATGAATATCAAAATGAGTTCCTCGATCCAAAAAATAGCGATATACAAGAAAACCCATCAAAAATTGCTTGTTGTTGTTGTTGTTGTTGTTAACAACAAAACACTCCCCGAAGGTTTTGGGGAGTGATGCCGAAGTTGCCAGTCCTTGGCCGGATATGACCCCGGTACGCTGCGGTGCTCCCTTGCGGTACTGCCCGACTGTTGTGGTAGCGATTTGGTATGACCAGTGGAACCTTCTAGGTCATGGCATCCCTCCATCCATGAGGAAGGAGAAGATGGGTAATGAGAGGTGAGAGGCATCATATCCGTAGATCAACCATCGAGTTAGCACGTCAATTACCTATGTGCATATTAGTCGCCTCTTACGACCGGTATGCCTACCTCGGGCATATTCTAAACCCCTAACCCTAATTGCTTCATTTGATCAAGTTTTAATCAACTTTTCTCATACACAGGGCTACCAACTTTGAATAAAAACAACAAAGAACTCAGACCTATAGGCCAAAAGCCCAGTATGAGGTTTTGCTGAGGGAGATGCTGAAGCATCGAAACGCGTAGGAGGGTAAAGGAAAATTTCGTTTTTGCCTTTAATTTACCGGCCGCAAAGCTCCAATCCAGTAAACAATCAAGAATTTGTTGAAAGCAGTAAATTTTTTAATAAAACGGCACGATGACATAATCCAAAGTGGCAAAATACCACTCCCCCTGCAGTGTCATAATCCCAAGTTTTTTACTTGGGAATATGACACTACAGAGGCAGTGTCATAATCCCAATTTGGTGTTTGACACCTTTGAGGTGAAAAAAATTAAAAACAACTTAAACCTGTTCAATACATTTATTATTTGTGTAAACCTGGTATATTGTGAACATAGTATAACCCACCCAGCATTTTATGAAATTTTTGATCATATTCGAGTCTTCTACGCGATTAAAACAATCATAAATGAGCTTTAGGGGTGTAAAAGTAGGTCGCCTCCCAGTTGGTGCACCCTGGGTAACGCTAAATGACCTACATAGCCTACACGGCTAGTTTCTTGTATTGCCGGTTCTACGAGAACGGTAGCAGTACTTGTGCTGTACCCATCGTGCCGAAACGACCCGGGCCGTTTTCTTATATCGACCCGACCAAGAGCAATACACTCGGGGTGACCCTGTCTGACATATAGGCAGGGCTACACCTCGCTACAACAACAACAACAGCTTACTTTCTGATCATAAAAGGCTCTTTTGTCGGTAGAAAAATGTACCCTGCCCGCGACTCCTCTTGATAAGCCTTTTATGATCAGTTTTGACTCTTTTTCGACTCTTGAACCAATCATTTGCGGGTCATTTTCTAGTAATTTTTAAGTCATTTTCTAATCATTATATGATCAGTTTTGATTCTTTTACGACTCTTGCAACAATCATTTGCGGGTCGTTTTCTAGTCATTTTCTAATCATTATATGATCAGTTTTGACTGTTTTTCGACTCTTGCTACAATCATTTGCGAGTCGTTTTATGGTCATTTCTAAGTCGTATTTCCTAACATTTTCGAGACGTTAAAAATTACACCTAAGTATTATGTTTTGTAAGAATATGCACTTCTACATATTTTATTTAATGTGTGTATTATATAACAATAGCAATAAAGACTGATTTACACGAGTCTATTTCCTGGTCGATATTTTGTCGATTCACCGTGTAAATAGCAATTTGACCGATTGAGAACACCTGTATTTGATGGACGAACGTAAAACAATCGATCAGGAAATTGCCCGGACAAATCTATCTTACTAATAAGCATGGTATCAAAATACATATATTAATCACAAAAAATTTTTTGTGTAGTAGTTTGTCCATGTGCTGATCCGCGCATTATATAGGTCCTACGTATTTAAGGATGGAAAATTCAATAACACATACGCACGTTTTATTATAAGCAGAAGTAATTTCTTACAAATTGTGAAATTTTCGCATCATGATCATATGATGTCCTTGTCCTCGGTCGGTGCGGTGACAAGGACGACGTGGAAAAAAGATGCATTCTACCCAAAATTAGAAGAAACTTATGAGCACTGCCCCCGTCATGATATCAAAGTCGTGCTTGGCGACTTTAACGGCAGTGTGGGCAAAGAGGGTGTATTTGGACCCACTGTCGGAAAGTTCAGCCTCCATGAAGTGACTTCGCCGAATGGATATAGGCTGATCGACTTCGCCGGTGCACGAAATATGGTCGTAGCCAGCACCAGGTTCAAGCATAAAAAGATCCATCAAGCAACATGGCTATCGCCAGATCGGAAAACACGCAATCAGATCGATCACTTTGTGATAGACGGACGGCATGCTTCCAGTGTTATGGACGTACGTACGATGCGGGGTCCAAACATCGACTCCGATCACTACTTGGTAGCAGCCAAGATTCGTACTCGCCTAAGTACAACGAAAGAGGCACCACAAAAAACGCAAGGAAAGCTGGACGTCGAAAAGCTGCAGTCACAACAGACAGCCAATGATTTCGCAGAACGACTCGCGCTCTGAGAGCACAATTCAACCCAGCGGACTCCCCTTAGAAGAGCTTGATGAAGATCTTCGGAATGATCATACACTCTAGACAGGGCAATGCATTGTTAACAACAACAACAACAACAACAGCGGAGTGCACGAGCAGTGGGAGCATATCTCCGGATCACTTCGTACCGCAGCCGAAGAAGTAATTGGATTCCGGCAAATGCGAAAAAACAGCTGGTACGATGATAGAGAGTGCAAAGACGCAATGAAAAGAAAGGACGACGCCTATAAGGCAACGTTAAAAGCGAATGCAACGAGGAACGTGTGTGAACACTATCGCGAGATGAAGAGGGAAGCGAGACGACTTTTTCGGGCGAAGAAAAGCGAAGCGGAAAAGCGTGAAATCGAACAGCTTGAAATGCTAGCCAGCAGAAGCAACGCCCGAAAATTTTATCAAAGAATTCGACGAATAACGGAAGGTTGTAACCCCGGGGCAAATGACGACGGCGACCTGGTGACAGATGTTCAAACAGTACTAGGGTTATGGAGGGATCACTTATCTGCCCTTCTTAACGGAGGAACGGAGCAACAATCCAGAGAAGAGGACGAACCCGACCCCACAATCGAAGACGATGGAATCGAAGTTCCACAACCCGACTATAACGAGGTGCGAGTAGCTATATCACGGCTAAAAAACAATAAAGCGGCGGGTGCTGATGGCCTGCCCGCCGAGTTATTTAAATGCGGCGGTGAGGAGCTGGTAAGGTGCATGCACCAGCTCTTGTGCAGAATATGGTCGGATGAATGCATGCCTGAAGATTGGAACCTAAGTGTTCTCTGCCCAATCTATAAGAAGGGCGATCCCGCAAACTGCGCCAACTATCGTGGAATCAGCCTTTTGAGTATCGCATATAAGGTTCTATCAAGCGTATTGTGCGAAAGACTGAAGCCTGTCGTAAATCGACTGATTGGACCTTATCAGTGTGGCTTCAGACCTGGTAAATCTACTATCGATCACATTTTTACAATACGCCAAATCTTGGAAAAACCCCGTGAGAAAAGGATCGACACACACCATCTCTTTGTTGATTTTAAAGCCGCCTTCGACAGCACGAAAAGGAGTTGCCTATACGCCGCTATGTGTGATTTTGGTTTTCCAGCAAAACTTATACGGCTATGCAAAATGACGCTGAACAACACCACCAGCTCGGTTAGAATTGGGAAGGACCTCTCCGAGCCGTTCGAAACTAAACGAGGTTTCAGGCAGGGCGACCCCCTATCGTGCGATTTCTTTAATTTAATGCTGGAGAAAATAATACTAGCTGCAGAACTTAACCGCGCTGCAACAATATATTAGAAGAGCGTACAACTGTTGGCGTATGCCGACGACATCGACATCATTGGCCTCAACAACCGCGCCGTACTCCAAATTAGAAAAGGAAGCGGAAAAAATGGGTTTGGTGGTGAACGAAGGTAAAACGAAGTACCTGCTGGCATCAAGCAAAGAGTCAGCGCTTTCGCGCCTTGGCAACCACTCCACTGTTGGCAGCCATAATTTCGAGATATTAAGGGACTTTGTATACCTGGGAAGCAGCATTACTACCAACAACAATGTAAGCCTGGAAATCCATAGAAGGATAAGTATGGCAAACAAATGCTACTTTGGGCTTAGTAGGCAATTTAGAAGTAAAGTCCTCTCTCGACGAACAAAAACAACACTCTATAAGTCACTTATGGACACTGGTAGCATCTGATGAGGCGGCTCTGGGAGTATTCGAGAGAAAAATTCTTCGAAAGATTTATGGACCCCTGAAAGTTGGCGACGGCGAGTACCGAAGAAGATATAATGAAAAGCTGTATGAGCTTTACGCAGACGTGGAAATAGTTCAGCGAATTAAAACCCAGCGGCTCCGCTGGCTAGGACACGTGGTGCGAATGAACGAGGACGCTCCGGCCCGGAAGGTATTTTTATCGGCACCCGCCGGTGGAAGTAGAGGAAGAGGGAGACCACCACTTCGATGGCAGGACCAAGTAGAGGCAGACCTGCGAGCACGCGGTGTCTCTAATTGGCGCCAGTTGGCTCAACAAAGAACAAAGAACTGGCGTAACATCATGGACGGCCAAAATCGCCTAGGAGGTTAAAGGCTATTTTAAGTAAGGATCATATGATGTGTTACATCTATTTACAATAAACCGTATTCATATATGTATGTATGCAAATGTCTACTTACTCTTAGTGGTTTTGATGGTGCCCCTCCATCTATAGTAAGCAGCTAAATCTTTAGAGAATATTTAATTGTTTAACGCCACGCGCGATTTAAGTATGCAGTTTATTATGCGACCGATATTCCCATTGGAAATTGAAATACAATTCCTTCAGACTTCGTTTGTTTGAAAACTTCTGTCGTTAGAAGCAAAGCCTAGAGAAAAACAATTTTGAAACGATCATATTTTGATTACCAATATGATCATTTGATGTTCGTTTTAAATTTTGTTGTTGCATTTTCAATAAATCATATTTTGCTCCTAAGAGGGAGTCTTTTTCGAGTCTTTTCAATCGTTCAGTTGACTAATCAGTTTTTAGTCATCAAAAGGGGTCAAAATGGGCTCAGTATGGTGATTTGAATCTTCCAAAAGCTATGTGGTAGTTGGAACTGAACGGCCTGGGCTGTCAATAAATAAAGTATGGCCGGTCTCTTTCTTTTCCGGACGACCATCAAGCGAACAACAACGTTTGCTTTTTAATCAATTGGAATCCAGCCAAATATATACTAGAAATTATCTTTTATAGCTTCAGGTGTGGCACCAATTAACCAAACTATCTGGAAAATATCATATTAAAGCAAAATGGTAAATGGTGTTAAGCGACGCTCAAGTGGATTTTCCCCCATCAGCAACTACGGCCCAACTACGAAATCTGTTGCGCAATGTGGTGGGTGAAAGTATGTCTTCCGACATTCACACAAGTGCTGATATTAATGCCAATGACGAAGACCTCCATATTGGTGGTGCCGTTGAAAATGACGATAATGCTGGTGCCGCAAATGACGCTGCCCCCACAAAAGCGCCGACTCTGCCGCCAATGCTGCTGCCGGTGCCGGAAGCCTTATTACTGATCCAGACCATCCTGCCGTTGCCACGCGCAGAGTTTCTGATATGCCTAAGTCAAATCTAGCCGAGTTAGACCAGGAAGTAAGGGCGTTGGAGAAAAGACTTCAAATATTGAAGTTGGTTAAGCAAATTTTAAATTGGGTATTTTTAACCTCAACAACGGCGCTCAATTACACTGATTTGAAGAAAGCCCTAATTGCTGAATTCGGTTTTACAGTAACCCGGCAGAAAATATATAAGATGCTGGCACAGCAAAAGTGGAAAAAAATGAAGAGTCGCTCCATTGCTACGTGCTGTCTATGCAGGCCATCGCAAAGCGCGCAGATATTGCTGAGCAAGACGTGGTCGACCTTGTTATACCGAATGCCCACTTGCTATTTTCGGCAAGAGCTGAAAGCAATCATAAACCGATGTCAGAATCAATATTTTGCAACAGGCAATCCTACGGCCACTACATATAATATATAACTATGTAAGTATTAAATTTAAGTTAGAAAAAGGAGTAGTTTCTAATTTAAGTTTTTCACTTTTCGATACGGGTAGCCCGGTTAGCTTTATCAAACATTCACATGTCCCAGAAGCGCTGGAAAAGGAATACAACAAGACCTCAAACTTGAATTATAAAGGAATTGGGGGCAAGCTGATATATATTAAAGGTACAATTAAATGTACAATAACATTCCCAAATAAAACTAAAGAAATTGAATTAAAAATAATTGCCGATAACTGCATGTCTTTGCCGGTTATTTTGGGACGTGATTTTTTGCATTTGTTCAATATAAGGTTAGATAGTATAAAAAAATTCCAAACGCAGAGTATGTAAATAATGATGTAAGTGCTTCTGATTTTCGTGGGGCCGATTACAGAGGAATTGACGGAGTGTTGTGATAGTGATGTAAATGATTTCTCGATTTGCGTTGCACCTAATCTCACTAGGGTTCCGGACATGCCCCTGCGGGTTAGGGGGTTAGAATATGCCCGAGGTAGGCATACCAGTCGTAATAGGCGACTAATATGCACATAGGTAATGACGTGCTAACTCGATGGTTGATCTACGGATATGATGCCTCTCACCTCTCATTACCCATCTTCTCCTTTCTCACGGATGGAGGGTTGACATGACCTAGAAGGTTCCACTGGTCATACCAAATCGCTACCATGACCGTCGGGTAGTACCGCAACGTACCGGGTTAATATCCGGTCAAAGACTGTCAATTTCGGCATCACTCCCCAAAACCTTCGAGGAGTGTTTTTGCTGTTAACAACAACAACAACACATTTTTTGTATTGATATACCTACAAATGAAAACAGCAGGGTTCGGAATTATTCATTTATGAAGATTCAAGTAAGTTCTTTTGCATTCGCATTCACGAACATGAACATTAGAAAAAAAAGTTTGCATTCGCGTTCGTGAATAATAACGTATAAAAAATTCACGTTCATGAATGCATTCGTGCATCATTCATAAATGCCTTCTCGAATCTATATATGCACGTACTTCTTGCCGTTCATCTTCATATATGTATGCATATGTGGCGTGAATAATTTACGAAGGCATTTAAGAACGTGCATTGAATGCCTATTTTGTATGGCATATTCGCAGAAGGTTGTAGTAGAAAATTTGAAAAATGCTATTGCGAGTATACCGACAGGAATGTGAACCAAAAAAACTTTTGACGGGACTTCTAGGTTTTATTCAGGGATATGAAGAACCTTCTTAGGGGCCATTTCTATAATTTTTCGGGACCATTTTGGAATTGTTTTCGGGACCATTTCGGGATTATTTTCAGGACTTTTCGGGATTGTTTCGATTATTCCGGGAATTTTTCGGGATTGGTTTTTAATCATTTCGTGATAGCTGTGGCATTGTTTTCGGATCATTGCAGGATTAGTTTTGGGACTTTTCCTAACCATTTCGGGATGATTTTTGCGCCATTTCCTGTTCATAGAGTTCTTAACCATTTCAAGAAAAAATTTGGGGATGCAGTTTTGTGCAAGCACACTACCTTAAATTATCATCATCTGCATGCTTACATATGCACATGTTCAAAAATTGTTTACGCGAGATTTTACGGATACACACACATTCATACCTACCTACATACAACACATACTATTGTTCTACTAACAAGAGACAATGCCTTGTGGTTTTCCGTCACACAAAACAAATACAGAAATGCGAGAGCACAGTAAATTTAGAATGTTCATGCCTCAGCTGCGTTTTACTGATACATATAGCATTCGGCTGCCCTCGTGTCACATATACGTGCCTTCGGCAGTCGCCGTGTCTCTGCCGGTGCTGATTGGCCAAAATCTAAAATTCAATTTGACGCTCGCTTAATTTTACTGTGTCGGGTAATGAATGACTAATGTGGTTGGAAATGTTGTTATGCGCTAGGCTATTGCGCTAGCGCAGTAACTTCCACTTGCGTTGATGAAATTGTTATCATAAATCAGTTATTATTATTTCATTGTATAAAATAAATTGTATTATAATAAACAATTTTTTTATAAGCAAATAAAATATGTTTAACTAAATATTAAGCAAAATAAAATATTAACATATTTTCTTGCCTAAAATAATTCTCGATCTTTTTTTCAACCTAACTCAAAGGTTCAAAACGATGGAAAGAATCAATCCTTCATTGTTTGGTCGTTAAAAAAAAAAAAACACTAATGGTGGCGATATACCAACAGGTTATTATAACCTCTAACGAGATTTTTAGCCGAGCTTCTCTTTCCAAATTGTCGTGTGTTGCTTTTTGAGTTTTCCTACAAGTTGGCGGGACCTACAGTCTTTTACCGACTCCGAACGGCACTTGCAAAGCAAATGAAATTTTTGCTGAGAAGCTTCTCATGGCAGAAATACACCCGGAGAGTTTGCCAAACTATTGCCTAGGGGCGATCCCGTTTAGAAAATTTTTTTTCTAAATAATTTTTGATGTTACTTTTGCCGGGCATCGAACCGCCACGACTTGGTGTAGAAGGCCGAACACTTAACCGCTACACCACGGCGGCCGCCGTTAACCGATTATAATTTTCTCATTTGTTTTTCCTTTGTAAGGATTTGTCTACACTGAAATAAAAAGGTTGAAAGTGCACATTGAAAGTAACATATCAAAACCACTTTCAAAGCGATTATGGTAATACTGTAAATATTACAGTATTTACTGTAAAATTGGCAGTAAAAACATGTGATTTTTGAAAAATATCAATTAATGATATGAGTCCACTTTCAATTTTACAGTAATTCATGTCAATATGATAGTATATTCGAAGAATGATAGGGGGTCACTTTAAAAGTTGATATTACCCACTGTTGGACGAAAAATGACAGGGTTTACTATTAATTTGACGGCCGTTTCTTAAACCTGGTTTTCATTAGGTCAAACTTTGACAAATTCTATCGACTTTATCGAAATAAGCAACCAAATCTCGATAAAGTCGATGGAATTTGACACCATTTGACCTAATGAAAACCAGCCTTTAAAAGATGTTTGTTACTACCTGCATTGTATTTCGCATGGGCAGTGTTTAACTAGCCTTTAAAAATCCTTTAAAAAGAAGATTCATTCAAATCCTTTCAACCAATTTATATGTTTAGTTCCAAGAGTGAATATGTCGGCCTCGCACTTTTCCATTTTGAATGTCTACAGTAAACTAAATAAACGCAAGTAGGAATGCATTTTTTATGCCGATGGTTTGAGGATCCCGGCGTCATCAGCAATGCAGCCATTCAGTTTAAGGTTTTTCCCACAGCTAATGGGCTTCAGGATTGTAGTAAAAAAACAACAATGTCGTGGAAAAACTCCATCTAAAACATAATACAGGCTGTTGCAAACTACTCATAATTCGCGGAAGAAAAACAATGTACCCAATTTAAACTAAGCTAAAAGAGCTGCTTATTTTTTTAGGCTAGTTAAACACTGCCCACGCGAAATACAATGCAGGTACTAACAAACATCCTTTAAGAGTCGTTAATAGTAGACAATTCCTTACAAAGGAAAAACAATACAGAAACTTATAAACGATGAAGTGTTGATTTTTAAGAGATGCTGCTAATCATAATTCGCGGAAAAAACTATGCACTCAATATAAACTAAGCATAAACGAGCGGATTATTTGTTAAGGCTAGTTAACCACTGCACACGCGAAATACAATGCAGGTAGTAACAAACATCTTTAAAGACTCGTTAATAAAAGACAATTCCTTACAAAGGAAAAACAATACAGAAAATTATAATCCGTTAACGACCGAACAATGAAAGGTTGATTCTTTTCATGCGTTTTGAAACTTTGGGTTAGTTTGAAAAAAAGATCGAGAATTATTTTAGGCAAGAAAATATGTTAATATTTTATTTTGCTTAATATTTAGTTAAACATATTTTATTTGCTTATAAAAAAATTGTTAATTATAATAAAATTTATTTTATACAATGAAATAATAATAGCTGATTTATGATAACAATTTCATCAACGCAAGGGGAAGTTACTGCGCTAGCGCAATAGCCTAGCGCATAACAACATTACCTACCACACTGCTGGTCAATCAGTCATTCATGACCCGACACAGTAAAATTGAGCGAGCGTCAAATTGAGTTTTAGATTTTGGCCAATCAGCGCCGGCAGAGACACGACGACTGCCGAAAGCACGTATATGTGACACGAGGGCAGCCGAATGCTATATGTATTAGTAAAACGCAGCTGAGGCATGAACATTCTAAATTTACTGTTTCGGATGGCCTTAACAGCGCCCGCATTTCTGTATTTGTTATGTGTGTGGGAAAACCACAAGGCATTGTCTCTTGTTAGTAGAACAATAGCATGTGTTGTATGTAGGTAGGTATGAATGTGTGTGTATCCGAAAAATCTCGCGTAAACAATTTTTGATCATGTGCATATGTAAGCATGCAGATGATGATAATTTAAGGTAGTGTGCTTGCACAAAACTGCATCCCGAAATTTTTTATTGAAATGGTTAAGAACTCTATGAATATGGAATGGCCAAAAAATCATCCCGAAATGGTTAGGAAAAGTACCAAAAACAATCCTGCAATGATCCGAAAACAATCCCAAAATTATCACGAAATGATTGAAAAACCAATCCCGAAAAATTCCCGGAATAATCCCGAAAACAATCTCGAAAAAGTCCCGAAGACAATACCGAAAAGTCCTGAAAATAGTCCCGAAATGGTCCCGAAAAGTCATAGAAATGGCCCCTAAGAAGGTCCTTCCTGAATAAAACCTAGAAGTCCCGTCAAAAGTTTTTTTTTGGTTCACATTCCTGTCGGTATACTCGCAATAGCATTTTTCAAATTTTCTACTACAACCTTCTGCGAATATGCCATACAAAATATGCATTCAATGCACGTTCTTAAATGCCTTCGTGAATTATTCACGCCTCATATGCATACGTATATGAAGATGAACGGTGTTCATTTCTGTCCAAATATGCAGACACAGGCATATTTGTTTGCATGAAATGCAAAAACAAGCAAAAGTGCTGAGTAGCGAGTGCGTCATATTTTGCTCGCGGCCATCAGTAAGTGTGCCGTCGCTGGCGTCAGCATTGCAACCGCTAGTGTCAGCAGTTGCGAAACTTACTGACGACCCAGAACGGTAGACTGCTGACTAGTGACCTAGCATTGCAGAAGTCAAAAGCAATGCACTAGTCAGCATAATTGTAAGACCAAAATTGTATATAAGCGAAGAAATTAAAATAAAGAATTGAGAAATGCATGACCAGCAAACCTAAAGCTACTTGTTCTTTAATCATATAGCGCAATTGCTTCCATCGCCATTTCTCCCATCGCCTTAAATAACCAGGTTCAAGTGCCTGACGTTATTGCTAAACAAGTCTTGGTGCCACTGCCTTGACTAACCCACCATACAACCCAAACTCCCGGTGCGACCACCTCGAGTCCTGTTATTTGTACGTGGTTTGGCACCTAAGCCATTCCACTCGATCCTCAATTCAGGACGGCAAATCAGCCGCTCCAAACATTTTGGTGACCCCGACGTGATCTGAACACGCAACCCTCTGACTCCCTGTGACCCCGCAAGTTACAGGACCTGAACAACTCGGCAACTCCGTCAGTCTGTAATCCCGAACACGCACCGACTTGAGCGACAACGTCAGCAACTTCTGACCCACCCTCAATCTTGCCAATTCAGTTAGCCAGCATCGGAATCAATTTCGATATGGCTCCAACCAATGAAGAAACAATGGAGACATTGACAGCCTCCCAAAGTACAACTGGAGAGCTGATAGAGACCATAATCCGTAACTTCAAAAAGGATTCAGCCGCGAGGAAAACGCCTGTATATTACAAAGAGCGCCTCGAACGCTTAGACATAGCGTGGGCCGAATTTGAGGTAACGGACAATAAAATCCGTTGCCTCGCAGATATGGATCCCAGCCACCAATATTTCACCACCGGATACTACAAAAAAATATCCGAGTTGACGTCAAAGTACAAGGAAATAATGGAGTCCGGCATGACGGAACCTCTCAAAACCCAAACACCGGACGAGCAAACGAAAGGTCTTCCCGGAACAACCTACGCTCCCTCTCGGAAACCAGAATTGTCTTCAGCCATTAGAAGACAAAACGTGATGATAGCATCACTAAAACGGCTCCTCGAAATGCACCCTACAGCGGTAAACATGAAGCTAAAAGAGAAACTTTGGGAGCAAATACAAGAGCTCCACTTCTCGATCGGGGAAGACAGCATAGATCCTGTAAGAGATGGGTATGACATGGAGTCATACACGACTGTCGAAGCATCGGTTTATAGCAATTTCAAGCTCAAGGAAAACACGGCAAATAAAATTGAGGAAACGGTCAAAAATAAAACGATTCAGCTTCCAAAAATAACAATCCCCAAATTTAATGGGGAATACTTAAAATGGATAGCATTCTTTGACCTCTTCTCCCAATTGGTAGACAAACAAGAGATCCCCACAGTTCAAAAAATGTGGTATTTAAAGTCAAACCTAAGTGGGGAAGCCGAACAACTAATAAGCCACCTATCGGCCACTGCCGAAAATTACGAAACAGCCTGGAAGCTGCTACAAAATAGATATAACAATAAACGGGTTCTTGTTGCATCCATTATGAACCAATTACTGGAGCAACCAACAATTACAGCAACGTCCACATCAATAAAAAGGTTGCATGATGTAACAAAAGAATGCTTGCATGCATTAGTAAACATGGGCATCCCTACAAACACTTGGGACCCCATCTTAATACACTTGCTCACAAAAAAATTGGATCGGGGTACGCACATATTATACGAACGGTCAATAGTAAACCCGAAGGAAGTTCAAGGACTGAACAATTTCCTGGACTTTCTTGAAGCCCGCTTTCAATCAATGGAAGCAATGGGACAGATCCATGAATGATCCAGAGACCTGGGAAGTGCTCAAACCACATCCGATTTCAAGCAGAATAAACAGTTCAACGGTTGCCATCACGCCATGCAATGATCTCATTGCAATCAACGCGCATCGAGATCAATATATAACATTGACAGAAAATCAGTGGCGAGAGTGCATTACTATAAAGGAGAACCAGGTGTTATGCCTGAACGTGCAGACAAAATTCACCGCAGACTCAGACCCTTGTCAATGCGAAATGTCACTGCTCAACAACAATCCAGGGAACATCTGCAAGGTAGCCCCGGAAGAAGACAACGCACCGATAAAACAGCTGACGCACAATAATCTCTGGATGTACGCGTTGGAGTCCCCCACTCGAATCAATGCCGCGTGCGGAGCAAATCATTCCCAGCTAACATTAAAGGGCTCAGGGATTATAAAAATTAGCCCCGACTGTACACTCAAACACAAGTCAGTCATAATTCAAGGGCATCAAGTATACTCATCTGCAATCCACGCGTCATACACTGCAACCGCAAACCTTAGCAGCATTACGTATCCTGAAAAGACATCTTCCATAATCCTGCACATACAACCGTACATTGATCAGGTCAAAAACATATCGACCATACAGCAAGGTTTAATGCAGGAAATAGGGACAGGGCTACCCTCACAAATTTCCCACCTCAAATACCATCATGCGACAATTGCGTATGCCGCTCTAATACTATCAATTGGCATCATAGTTGCAATCGGGATAACCTGCATTCGAAAGAAGTCCCGAGCTCCCGTTACATACGCAGTTCCTCAACCACGGCCAGCGGCACGACAAGCACCATTTGCCGTAACAGTGACATAAAGGGACCACCGCACCATTAGAGTTAGTAAGAAAGAATTGTAAATTAAAACTTAGCATTAAGAATGAAATGTAATTATAAACTTAAAATGTAAACAAAAAAAAATGCCTTATTTAGAACTAAGAATGTAAATTAAAACACAAGTAAGGGAAATGACGCATATCGAAACTCGTTGAATAAAGTCACGGGTGGGAGCATGTTCATTTCTGTCCAAATATGCAGACACAGGCATATTTGTTTGCATGAAATGCAAAAACAAGCAAAAGTGCTGAGTAGCGAGTGCGTCATATTTTGCTCGCGGCCGTCAGTAAGTGTGCCGTCGCTGGCGTCAGCATCGCAACCGCTAGTGTCAGCAGTTGCGACACTTACTGACGAGCCAGAACGGTAGACTGCTGACTAGTGACCTAGCATTGCAGAAGTCAAAAGCAATGCACTAGTCAGCATAATTGTAAGACCAAAATTTTATATAAGCGAAGAAATTAAAATAAAGAATTGAGAAATGCATGACCAGCAAACCTAAAGCTACTTGTTCTTTAATCATATAGCGCAATTGCTTCCATCGCCATTTCTCCCATCGCCTTAAATAACCAGGTTCAAGTGCCTGACGTTATTGCTAAACAAGTCTTGGTGCCACTGCCTTGACTAACCCACCATACAACCCAAACTCCCGGTGCGACCACCTCGAGTCCTGTTATTTGTACGTGGTTTGGCACCTAAGCCATTCCACTCGATCCTCAATTCAGGACGGCAAATCAGCCGCTCCAAACAAACGGCAAGAAGTACGTGCATTTATAGATTCGAGAAGGCATTTATGAATGATGCACGAATGCATTCATGAACGTGAACGGTGTGGATTTTTTTATACGTTCTTATTCACGAACGCGAGTGCATATTTTTTTAATGTTCATGTTCGTGAATGTGAGTGAATGTTTCCGAACCCTGGAAAACTGTTTAGATATTGATCTTAAGCTATCGGAAATCCGTAGTAATCTAAAGAGGCTTGTTGTGTCTACATACTTGAAGGAAAATGTTGTGGTAAAGCCGCAAATATGAGATGAAAATACATCTGACGACTGACGTGCCGTTTCATTTCGGCCCTCGCTGATAGTCTTATTTAGAGCGAACTCATGATTCAATTATAAGAAGGTTTGCTCTTCCCGTGAAGTTTATTATTGACACTCCCAATAAGAAAATATGTACGTGTTTCGTTTGCGAATAAAAAAAAGTAGTCAAGGAAATGGTAGTAGAAAAATCGAAAAAGGAGGATATAAATTATAATGGAAATAAAAAACTACAAAGTAAACTAACACATTCGACTGGGCCAAAAATAAAAATTTCGTTTTTTTTTCTTTCAAAAATTATATTGATTTTAACATGAATTTTTCAGCTGATCCGATCTATTAGGGTTGAGTGCAAATAAAAACGTTTATTCCACAATCTGCCCAACGTTTCGATAATCTCCTTATCTTCTTCAGTGGCTTTCTATATTTAGCTTTGTTTCTTTCCTGCTAATTATGAATAGTTATTCCTAAAAAGTGTTCTTTGAAAAAAATTGCGAATTCAGCAGCTTTTTGACATTTAATTGAGAGAGAGAGCGCCAATTCGATGCAAGTTATTGCTGGAGATTTTTCGTCCAGCAGAAACTAGCAAGCAGGAACAGCTGATCGGTGACATAGCGAAACAACAACAAAAGCTTTGTTTCTTAAAATCTCCAGCAAAGAACTGTCAGAAGAAGAGAGTCTTGTAAAAAGCTGTCAAAATCTCATTTCTGCTAGTTTTATCTCTCTTCTGCTAGTTTTTCGCCGAACAGGAGCCAGCAGAAATTCTCAAGCAGAACAGCTGTTCTGACAATTGACAAATGAAAATAATTTTTTTTCCGCAGCACATGAAATTGCGAATTTTTCAGTCTTTGGACAATTTCTGCGTATATCGTAAACCACGTAAACCTTACAAAATATTAAGAAAATTGAATGCCTTATACACCTTCAGTATTTCCGATTCCTGTAACTGTGTCTGCAGGATTATATTGGTCTCCTAAACGAGCCACATTACGTTGGTCCAACGGACATTGGGCTTCGGCGCATTGCTATTCAAAGATACGGAATTATTGAAAATAATAATAACTCATAGTTTTCAAAATATTCGTAATAAATTTTAAATTTCATAAAAATATGCAATCAATTTTGATTTTGGCATATGTCGCAATCAGCTGTTTGCTACTTGCTAGTTTTTGGCGGACGAAAAATCCCCAGCAGCAACTTGCAGCGAATTGGCGCTCTCTCTCTCAATTAAATGTCAAAAAGCGTCTGAATTCGCTGCTAATTTTTTCGAAGAACACTTTTTTAGGAATAATTATTCATAATTAGCAGGAAAGAAACAAAGCTAAAAAATGTAAATCAAATTGTTAGCCAATCAGAAGCGTAACCGCTGTTTTGTCTGCAAGTTCCTGCTGAACACTGTTCGACGAAAAATTTGCAGAAATGAGATATTGACAGCTTTTTACAAGACTCTCTTCTGCTGACAGTTCTTTGCTGGAGATTTCAAGAAACAAAGCTTTTAGTTATAACAAAATACAAAAAACAAAATTAGAATCAAAAACAATTTGTATATATTGATATTGATTTTATTTTTCAGAAAGGTGAAAAAATATTACAGTGATTTCACAGACTTTACCTCATAATAAGAGTAAGAACTCGGATTCCCTACGAAAGCTGCATAGCCTAAAATTTTCTCCGACTAGCTGTTTTCTAGTATTCTAACTTCAAAGTAAGTGTCGATTACCTGGTCCTTCCACCGTGTTAATAGTAATTCGACCGAACGCCAAATCGAATAGGACATCGACTCATGTAAATCAGTCTTAACCTAAATTTTTACTAAAAGTTCCTTGGAAGCTTTTCAGGTCATAAAGACTATCGGAAAAAGTCTGCTAAAGGTATAGCATTTCCACTTTACTAACCAACTTTAACCAGTTCCAATAAATTTATCTCCAACTATTTCATGCACACTTGGCTGATGATTAAGAATGAAAATAACTTACTCGAATCACAGAAGGAAAAACTTTAAAGTCAGCTATTAATACTAAATTCATAAATTTTCCAAAAGCCAACCTCTACTATTTTTTTAAACTACTTTTCTAACTACTTTTTTACATGATTTTGCTAAAAGGCTACCAAGAATGTGAATGACACTTTTTCGGGGAGCAAGATGGCGGCAATTGACAAAATCTGCCAGGGAATAGCTAACCTGGTAATAATTGAATCATGGAGCGAACTGATGTACAATCCATAGTAGACCAGTTTCAAAAAGAGGGTATAGTTAGACCGAGTAACTCGCCGTACGCTTAGGCAATAGTATTAGTGTGAAAGAAAAATGGTAAGATACGTTTGTGTGTAGATTACCGTGCACTAAATAAAGTGACGGTTAGAGATAATTACCTCTTATTGATGTCTGTATTGAGTTTTGTGAAGGCAAACATTTTTTCTCTTTTTTAGACTCAAAGAGCAGAATGTTACCCGAATCGATTCCATATACTTTGTGACCCCTAATGGTCAATACGAGTACGTAAAAATGCCGTTCGGATTAAAAAATGCCCCTGCCGTATTCCAACGCTTTAATAATACTGCTCTACACACATTCTGTCCTATGAACCAAATAGACTTTTTCGGAAAGTGGACAAAAAATAAAAATACACGTGTATCGGCGATTTCCATGTACACGTCAGATTTTTTTTTATGTACGTACATAAAAAAAGTTTTCAACTTTTTTGGAAAAAGTATGTTATGAGTTTGTGGTCATTAATTTGAGAATCTTTGAAACTTTGGTGGACTTTTGACCGTTT
>CAXKVI010000001.1:103447824-103568252 GCA_964058755.1 Campiglossa producta | reverse complement strand
GACACAGCGAAAAAAGCCACCCTGTGAAAATAAGCTGCAGCTGTCAGTAAAATGATCACTGGGTGCACTAAAATCCTTGACACTGCTAGTATAAATGGCGGCCGATTGATGTCGCTCTAGTTGTCGATAAGGTAGTATAAAAACAAAAAACAAATAAAATGAATACATACTAAGTGAACATGATGGATATAATCTGGCAATAATTTCAACGCAGCTTGGTGTAAGAGGTACACACTGCGGGCTTAGAAATTCCTAATCCCCTTGGTTCTTGGTTCGATGACCAACAAAAGGTGATGAAAAATTTCTAAACACAAAGCCATTTGATAAGTGCCCTTGAGCAAGGCCGAAATTACGTAATCATGGTAGCTTGTAATTGTTGTTACTTTTCCATCTTGTTCACTAATAATAAAAACATAGAATAATTTAAGAAAAATTATTCCCAAACGGTCAAAAGTCCACCAAAGTTTCAAAGATTCTCAAATTAATGACCACAAACTCATAACATACTTTAATCGCAGGACACAGCGAAAAAAGCCACCCTGTGAAAATAAGCTGCAGCTGTCAGTAAAATGATCACGGGGTGCACTAAAATCCTTGACACTGCTAGTATAAATGGCGGCCGATTGATGTCGCTCTAGTTGTCGATAAGGTAGTATAAAAACAAAAAACAAATAAAATGAATACATACTAAGTAAGCTGGCAATAATTTCAACGCAGCTTGGTGTAAGAGGTACACACTGCGGGCTTAGAAATTCCTAATCCCCTTGGTTCTTGGTTCGATGACCAACAAAAGGTGATGAAAAATTTCTAAACACAAAGCCATTTGATAAGTGCCCTTGAGCAAGGCCGAAATTACGTAATCATGGTAGCTTGTAATTGTTGTTACTTTTCCATCTTGTTCACTAATAATAAAAACATAGAATAATTTAAGAAAAATTATTCCCAAACGGTCAAAAGTCCACCAAAGTTTCAAAGATTCTCAAATTAATGACCACAAACTCATAACATACTTTAATCGCAGGACACAGCGAAAAAAGCCACCCTGTGAAAATAAGCTGCAGCTGTCAGTAAAATGATCACGGGGTGCACTAAAATCCTTGACACTGCTAGTATAAATGGCGGCCGATTGATGTCACTCTAGTTGTCGATAAGGTAGTTTCAAAGATTTTTTGGAAAAATTTTCAGAAAATTTTTGAGTATGCAGTTTTGTAGCCCATACAATTTTACCCTGTGTAAGTTAGAACTCCCTACAAATTTTCCCTGAATTACTCTGGATCACAAATTCCAACTTTTTTTCTGCACCAGAGACGCCATAGTGAAATTCCTATGTAAAATCACCTCCTAATTCCGAAAATCAAAGTTATTTTTACTTGAATGGTACCGTTTTTGAGATGTTTACGATTTACCGTTATTTCAAAAAACAAAAAAGATGGCTCCACTTAATCGTGTATATCTCAAGAACAAATTGAGCTATTCGAAAACGGTTTGAAAAATTTGAAAGCTTATAAAATTTACTATAATCAGTACATACAACTTTTTTTGCTAGGTCCTGCAGATTCAAAAATATTGAACAATCATTACGGATTTTTTAAATTTTTTTTGTAAAAATATAAAAAAATTTGTACTTTGCGAGGAAGCATCTCGAAAACTTTTTGTTTTTTAGCAGATATTTTCCCCTCCCTCTAAGCTCTGTTTTATTACAAAAAAAACAAGCTATCAGTGAACAAAATCGATGAACTAATACAAAAGTTATAAGCATTCAAGTAAATATATCCATTTAATACTTAAGTGTACCCTACAAATAATAGCATATGTACATATGGTTCTGTCTTAACTCTATGATCTTATTTTATAATTGAAAAAGTTGTGTGTCTTGTTTTGACGCTTATTTAGATTAGGATCGGTTTCTCTTATGAGAAACCAACAGTAGTCGCCCATCATAGCGACATCCCAGAATCCTTGATACCGACTTTCGCCATGCTCGTCACTTTCGTCGCCAAGATTTTGCGGGAAAAAATTTAAGTGGGAGTGTAAGAAATGAATTTTTAAAGACATATTTACTGCTGAAAGAAAATAAAAAAGTAAATTAGATAAATACATAAGTGGCACATTAGTATATAATTTTCTTAGGCTGGTTTTATCTTTCAATTCAGAACAAATTTTTTGTTTATATTTTTCCCGTTCTTGTTTGTTCGGAACTGGACGATGAATTCAGATTTATGGCTATATATTCTCATGTAAATTTATGTAATATATAATTTATTATAATATGTTTTTTTATTTACCCATTTCCGCATAGTTTTTGATTAAGTCGTTCATTATCATCTCGTAGTTAGGACTTTTGTGTTTGCCTAAAAAAGAAGTAACGACCTTTTCAAAAGAATCCCACGCTGCTGCCTCCACTGGTGACAATAGTTCTTTGAAATGGTTATTGGTCATCATTTTCCTTATTTGCGGTCCCACAAAAATCCCTTCCTTTATTTTTGCTTCTGAAATCTCTGGAAAGATTGTCTTCAAATGATGAAAAGCTTCGCCTTCTTTGTCCAAAGCCTTCACAAAGTTTTTGATAAGGCCGAGCTTGATATGGAGCGGAGGTAGAATTATTTTTTCCTTCTTTATAAGTGGAGAGTATTTTATGTTCTACCCCAACTTGAAACTCTATTCGTTCTGGCCAATCCTTTATGATGTAGTGGTCTTGACGAGCTCGGCTATCCCATTTGCATAGAAAGCAACAGTATTTTGTGTATCCACTTTGTAGACCACATAGCATTCCAACGACTTTAAGATCGGCACATATTTTCCAATCATGTTCTTCGTATTTGATTAACTTGAGCAATTTTTGCATTATCTCATATGTTTCCTTCGTGTTTACTGCATGCGCGATCGGGATAGATGGCTTTTGGTTGCCAATATGCAATAATACGGCCTTTAAACTTAATTTATTGCCGTCAATGAACAATCGCCACTCTTTTGAATCATATGGTTCACCAAATTGTTTGAATAGACCAGCAATGTCTTTACAGTAACAAACACTGTCCTCCTTCGTATAGTACTTGGAAAATTCTTCGTGACGAGTTCTATAATATGTAACCTTAACATATGTACCAGTAGGGTACTTAAGCATTAAATGGATATATTTACTTGAATGCTTATAACTTTTGTATTAGTTCATCGATTTTGTTCACTGATAGCTTGTTTTTTTTGTAATAAAACAGAGCTTAGAGGGAGGGGAAAATATCTGCTAAAAAACAAAAAGTTTTCGAGATGCTTCCTCGCAAATTACAAATTTTTTTATATTTTTACAAAAAAAATTTAAAAAATCCGTAATGATTGCTCAATATGTTTGAATCTGCAGGACCTAGCAAAAAGTGTTGTATGTACTGATTATAGTAAATTTTATTAGCTTTCAAATTTTTCAAACCGTTTTTGAGGAGCTCAGTTTGTTCTTGAGATATACACGATTAAGTGGACCCATCTTTTTTGTTTTTTTGAAATAACGGTAAATCGTAAATATCTCAAAAACGGTACCATTCAAGTAAAAATAACCTTGATTTTCGGAATTAGGAGGTGATTTTACATAGGAATTTCACTATGGCGTCTCTGGTGCATTTTGGCTGTAAACCAGTGTAATTAAATATTAAAAAATAGGAAAAAAAAAGATAAAAAGAGAAACAACAATTTGAAACTAGCTTAGATTTACATAGTTTAAACAGTGTAAATAACTGGTTTTTGAAAAGAAATATAAAGTCCAGAAGTTAAAGTATTTGGAAATATTTAAGAACCTCCCGTTTAAAGCGCCTATCATTATGAATTGATTTCAAAAATATTGGCAGGGCATTCCAAGCTTTAGCCACGCTGACAAAAAACATTCTACCGGATGTAACATAGGTGTGTTTTGGTACAATGAGATTACACGTTCTTACTGATTGCGCAAAAGTTAATATTTTATAAAGGTACCTCGGATTTTTTTTATTAATCAATTTGTGCACAAATAAAATGCTGCGATAGTTTAAGAAAACATTAAGGCTACAGTTGAGTATTCTACAGCTGTATTGTGAAATGTGGTCGAACTTACGCTTTGAAAATACGTATCTTGCACAACTATTTAGTGCCATTTGCATCTTTCGTTCACTGGTACTATCCAAGCGACCATAAACAAGCTCGCAATATGAAAAAAGTGGAACTATAAATATTTTTACCAATCGCAGCTTTGTGACTTGAGGTACAAAGTCCGCTGTATACCATAACTTTCTTAGTACGAAGTAAATTTTTCCTAGTGTATAGTTTATATGATCTGAACAATCTAGGCCTGAGTTTATTTTATAACCAAGACTCGTAACAACTTGATCAAATTTTATAGTCGTGCCCTCTAAGCTTACTAATGGAAGATACTCTTGAAAATTCGAATTTAGATTAGGTGAAATGCATAAGCTTTGGTTTTGTTTTTGTTGCATTTAGGTTTAAATTGTTGAGCTTTGCCCAATTTGATATGGATTGGAGATCTTCATTAACTCTTACTATTAAATCCTCAGAAAGACCAACAGGGCGGGACAGGTAAATTTGGGCATCATCTGCGCACAAATGAATAGATACACTTTTACAACAAAAAACGATATCGTTGATATACATGCTAAATAAAATTGGACCTAGTATAGATCCTTGTGGCACACCCGACTGTATCTTTTTTAGATTAGAACTCTCATTTTTAGCTACAACATATACGATTTTTTTTTAGTATGTAGTATTGTAGCTCTTTGAATTTTAATATATGAGGTACAAGTTTTAAGCCGATTAGAAAGTTCCCTGATTTTGCGAATTTTTTTGCAAAAATGCAGAAAACCACAAACTCCCAAACTAAAAAACAAAATATAGGGATAGATACATATAGTTAAGGAGTATAACCGTATTTTTTAGCGTGGGAAACAACAACAACAAAAGTTATTAAAGGTCAAACTTCATATGAAGCATTTTTTAAATTGCAATTACTCGAAAAGTACCTAACCGATTTAGAATATTTGTATACCATTCGATAGGTACTTTGATTCCCGTGAACTCGTTGCTGTTATTCGCGAAAAAATTAAAAAAATGTCAAAACTCACGAAAGAGTTAAAAAAAGTGACCTGTCCTGCATAGGATAGTATAATAAGAAGGTAAGAAGTGCATACCGCGCAGCGCATATGTAAAATGTGGTAAAAAATAATGTTTTCGAAATAAGCCTCAAAATTGTATCGCTTTCGTATTTTCACCCATATACAATAGCTACAGCTTTCGGCAGAATCATTCCGTCAATACGTCATGTACGTGACAAAACGTACGTGCCGCACAGGGATGGCACATAGCGATTGACGTACGTCATGTTGAAGTACACAGATATGTCAACAAAGTAATTAGCGCAAAACGAAAATGATTAAAAAAAAACATAACAAATGCAAAATTTCGGTTAAAAACATGGAAAAATATTAAAAAATTACTTTGGTTAAATTTGCTTTTTCACAAGTTTCACAAACGCGTTGTCAAATTGGCGGTAAAATTGATTTTGACATTTGCCACGCAGCTGCCGTTCCGTCAAAATAGAAAATTGGCAAAATATGCCGGATCCGTTGACTCATACTTTGTCAATCTAGCGTTTTACATGCAAAATACACACATCCTACTCGGCTGTCAGTTTCTTCCTTTTCCGGCAAGTACGTGACGGACTGATTCTGCCGAAAGCTTAAATCGTTTGCATATGCCACTACTTTTAGCAGCGAGTTGACAGTGAAGTTCCATAGAAGCGGGGAGAGACCACCCTGAGGCGTTCCCCTTGTGACAGCGTGATAAATCTACCGAGGCCAGTGATGAAATTATTCTTCTACCCCTTAGTAGTCGATCAATAAGTTTTGTTAAAGCGTTGTTTATAGCATCGGGGCTTATGTTGTTGAAGGCTCCTTCAATGTCTAAGAAGGCCACGAGACAGTAATCCTTTTCATACAGCGATTTTTCAATAAGAGAAACTAGGCTGTGAAGCGCAGTATCTGTAGATTTTCCATTGGTATATGCATGCTGATGTATATATTAATAAGCTCGAGATCAACACCTCCGGCCTGTACAACTATACCCTGACACTCTAAGGGTGAGTCTCTTTGGTCGGTGTTTATAACAAATTCCCTATACTGCACTGTTTGCTGGACAAGGAACGCGAGACCGCCACCACCGTCCGTGCGGTCGTGCCGGAGTACGTGGTAGCCCCCACTCGCTCGGAGATCCGAGTGAGAGCCAAGTTTCGTCTCCTGGATTGCAGGGATTTTTATTTAATGCAGCTGCATGAATTTGGTTATCTCCGCTATCTTGCCAGTTATGCCGTTGCAATTTAGTTGCATAACTTTAAAATGTGTGGTCACTCTGGGAGGCAAGGATTGGTGCCTGTGCCGACATACAGTGCACGAAGTGTCACAGCTCAACCTAATATAATCGCACGGCTTTTTTCCTTGTAACCGCATGCAGTATTATCGGCATTGGCAGTGTGATTGGCGTCAACAACATTATTGCCATCGGCAGTGCTATCTCTATCAGTAGCATTATTGCCACCGGCAGTATTATTTTCATCAACAGCATTATTGCCACCGGCAGTCTTATTGGTATCAACAGCGTTGTTGCCACTGGCAGTGTTATTGACATCGACAGCATTGTTTCCACAGGCAGTATTATTGGCATCAACAGCATTATTGCCACCGGCAGTGTTATTGGCACCAATAGTAGCATCGTGGGCTCCATCGGCAGTAGCGCTGGTTCCCACAACTTGTCTTAGTAGGTTACGTAGTTGTCGCTCTTGGTGGAAACTCCACTCCACTTGTGAGTATAAATTGCAACTTTCTGAATATACACTAAAAAATCGCAGGCCGAAATTTGACTTTATCCCAAGTCGGCGAAATACCATGCAGACATGGGATACTACTATGTGATGAAAACGATACTCGGACCCCATGCCCTTTTTGTCAAGAAGTTGTTAAAATAGTTTAAAATTTTTGTAATTTAAAATTATTTTTACTACTTAAATTCTATATCTTTCAGTTTCATAAAGAATACCTGAAATATTCTATTCTGCAATTTCTTACAAAACATATCAATTATAATTTTATATATTATATTTGCTTACTGTTTCTGGCCAAAAACTTAAAAATAAAACAAATATAAAAGACGATTTCTAGTATATATTTTGGTAAACGTTGTTGTTCGCTTGATGGTCGTCCGGAAAAGAAAGAGACCGGGACTTTATTTATTGACAGCCCAGGCCGTTCAGTTCGAACTACTAGGGCTGATTGGGCAAAGGTTTTACAACTTCTTATACACGGATGTATTTGACTATATTACTTATACTAGGTTCACAATATACTAGATTTACAGCTCGGCCAATTCTGACAATAGATCGACCTCGATCATACAATTTTACAATATAGTTTTCCTCTAGTTTATATTTGTATTATTAATTACTTTAATTTTTCTCTATACATCTTCTTCAGTGCCTACAATTTCCGCAGGGTCATCATCGGGATTGCTTACCCATTTCCGTATATGATGGGCCTCTACTACCCCATCGTAAGGTAGCTGGGTTAATTGACAATTATCGACATCGCGGATAACATACCTATCATTTCCTAGCACCTTATGTATCACATAGGGTCCCTTATACCGCGCCGTGAATTTCTGGTTAACTCCCACCGGTGTATCATTGTTTCGTAAAACGACATAGTCGACTATCCCATAATTCTTGCATTCCATTTTGCCAGTTGACGCACGTTTTGAATCATAACCTTGCCTGGCTTGAATTATGTCAGAGGCCCTTTGACGGATAGATATTACACAACACGTTCGGAATCAGGACACATTTTGGCTTGAAAGTATTCGGTAAATTCATCTGTAATGGTTCCACGTTGCTCTATCCCGAATAAAAGTCGACTAGGGGTATCCCGGCAAGTGCTATGCACCGAGTTATTAATAGCATATTCCGTTTCTAACAATCGTTGACACCAATCGGCATGGTTTATGGGATCAGTTAGTTTCCCCAACATCGCCTTAATAACCCTATTCACCTGCTCAACCTGTCCGTACATATATAATAGCCAGTGTCTCGAGTTCAAAACTATGATTTGGATTCGGCATTAGAGAAGTTTTCGAAAAGTATGAAATGGGATGAAACTTATTATCGTCCTGCCACTGTAAAAGGATTGCACCAAAGCCTATACAGCTAGCATCGCAATGTAATTCTGTATCTTTCTCTCTATTCTAGATTGCAAGAACTGGACCTTCATTGAAAGCGTTGAGACAATTTTCATCGAAATCGAAATTAGTATGCCGCTTCACCAGGTTTTGAAAAGGTTTTGCTATCTGAGAAAATGATGGTAAAAACGACGAAAGTAAGAAAACAACCCAATGCAAGACTGTAATTGCTTTTGGTTTCTAGGTGTTGGGAAGTTCCTAATTGTTCTAATGTGGGAACCATTCGGTCGGATCCCTAACCGGCTTACTTCGTATAACAAAAAATCTACTTCCGCATATCCAAACTTTTATTTATCTAGCTTGAGCTTAAATCCTCGCTCTGACAGTCGCTCTAATACAATCTTCAATTCTCTTGTGGCGACCACGATATCGTCCATTATGTATATAATAATTTTTCTTTCATCAATTAAATCACGGAAGATTACTTTTAAAAAAATCACCTTACTGAGTCTTTTTTGATCACTTTGGGTGATCACTTACACGATTAAAATAATACTCGAAAACGACTCATCCCTATGCTTGAAAAATGAGTTTATGAAAATATATTTATATGTAAATAAAAAAAGTGTTATGCAAACAGGACTGAAAAGTGATCGCACCTTTTTTAACAAATATTTTAATAATAAATGCATACCTACCTTACTAATTAGTGAGGAGTAGTGAAAAAAAGGTAATGTCAGCAAAAAAAGTGCAAAGGATGGCTAAAAGATAAGCCGAAAAACTCATATCCCCACAAAAAAAAAAGAAAATGTGGATGAACGTGTTAACACTAGTGTCCAAGAGCGTATGGAAATCTCATACCCAGAAGACAATTTGAATGTTACTTCTAGTGATGGTAGTGACATATATTCATCAAGTAGTGAAAGTGATGAAAATGAATTTAATTTGTGCGAGGAACTGGCTAAGGGCCACTTGCATAAAAGCCAATAACGACTAACCGGTGATTAACTTGACAGCTTACCATACAAAATACGTCAATTAAACTCCGATTAGTCGTTATCGGCTTTTATGCAAGCGGCCCTAAGTGGGCTATCCACAAAAAACAAAAACAGGCGGTGATGGGCATAGTACAACTGTACAAGTAAGATATGAATCAGCTGTTCGACTTACATCTGTGCTCACCTGATCGGGTTCCCCTTATTGGAAGCCACTCAACGAAGGGTGTCATTTGTTAGGACCGAAATAAAAGTAGTAGTAGCTTGTGACAAATGTTTAATAACTTCATAAATAATAGAAACTATTTGCCGAAAATTATTTATTATAGCAACTAATTTGATCTGGAAATGTTTGTACAAAGATTTTTCTTGTTTAGTGAAAATTTTTTCATATTTTCTAAAACTTTCTAAAACTTTTAGCACTACGCAGAAAAGCAATCCTGTGGTTGATATTTCCATGACAACTCTCTTGTTCTTCTTTGTTTACATAAAACGCAACTTGCTAATTGTATAAATTTCTATGAATATTTTTAACAAACAAGCATTTTTCTTACTTACAGCATATATTAGTAAAGTGCCCAACCATTTAAATGTGTTTTTTCATAGATGCCTGTGCTTATTTTCTTTTTGTACTTTGCGTGTGCGTGGCGTGCATATAAGGGAGTGTTCACATACTGCTACAAAGTGGCTTATATGGCGTTTCCACCAAACATACACAGCATCCTTTGGGTTTGGAATAATTGTCAACTGTTTCTGATGCGTGTTCCTCCTCGTTGCTCGGGCGTGATAGATCACGTAGCTTTGTTATGAATAATCATAGAAATTAAATAATTATTATTATTACCTTGCATTAAACTCGAGGAAAAGCGACAACAAAGACGACGTATTGCACCCTCGCTGTTAATATTGAGATTTATCACCACATTTTCCATTAAATAATGTATAAACAGACATATTTGTATAAAAAATAATTGTTTATTTAAATAAATAAATAAAGAAAATAAGTGAGTCCCATAACTCAAACATAAAAAAGTTACTATAATTGGACACAGTGCACTAAACCATTATTCTCACACATTCTTAATAGTAATATATTAAAAATTTAAGATTAGTGAGCTGTATCCATTTATGAAAGTTGTCATTGCTTTTCCACACCACCCAGGAGGCAGCAATGTAGGCGCGTTACCGATTTTTTTTAGGTGCTCGGTTCCCCTAGAGGCCTATTTTCACCAATATACGTAGTAATTACATAAAAACGTAAAAAACAAAAATCAAACTTATTAATAAAAATAAAAATAAAATTGCACATTTTAAAAATTCAGGTACAATAACTAAAAATAAATATAAAAAATCTAAACAAAACTACTTAGGGGAAATAAAAAAGTATATTCAGTTCAAATAAAACTATTTACAATATTTACAAAAACACCCATACTGAAACCTTATTAAAAAAAAATTTCGGCTGACGAATAAGAGTATTGGAAAGAAGATTGTGGCCTTTAAAAAAATATCTAAATCTATCTAATCTAAATAAACATAATCGAAAACAAAAATATAAATTATAAAAAAGTAAAAAAAAAAACCAAAAGTGTTTGGTAAATTAAAATGAATTTTTTTTTATATAATAAAAAAGCATTTTAAAATAAAAGGAAAACGGCGTTGTAAATTAAACAAAAAAACATTGCGTTGTAAAATAAAATGTATATAAGATCAAAAATAAAAAGCAGGAATCTTTACCAATAAACACACATTTTTTATAATTCCCGTTTTTGTCCGTTAGGGATACAATTTTTTCTGAAAACAAATATTTAAAAAATATTAAGTATACATGTAGAACATTTCTTAAATAGCTTTTTGCTTTAATTTACACCATATAAACTTAAATGGTTAAATAACAAAACTTAAAAATAAATGGGTTTATATGTATACATATATATTTTTTTACTAAACTCAAACTGTATAAAGCTAAGAAAATTATGAATGGCATAATATCTAATATCTGAATTTATGCACAATAATTGCCCATAAAGAACTTAACAAGAATTATTGAAAGAATATTTTCTCATATTTAAAACTTAGTCACTTTATACACTCACCTTGGCATTTCTGTTTCTGCAGGAAAAGGGTATCGCGGGACTCCTAATCCGCATCCTAAAATACAGCAATGGTCGGGCATTTCTGGAAACGAACAACTTTATTAGATACATGTATGCATGTCTTATTTGCTAAAATTCTTATTACCACACACTATTTTTTCCACTTTAACTCGGCAAAAATATCTGAAAGACGGAAAAATTTTGTTCTTTGTAAATAAATTAAATTATTAGCTGAAATTGTATTATAAAATTAAATATTAAAATAAACTTTTTTTGAAACGACTCACTTCATCAACTGCTTCGTTTGAACTAACAGTTGTGTATACACACACATATGTACGTACATATTTCAAAATATTTTTATTCATAAAATATGTAAATATATTGAAATCATTTCATTTATCATCAAAATAAATATTGAAATGTATAAAAACTGCAAAATATATTGATATTCAAATAG
The DNA here is from genome assembly GCA_964058755.1 of Campiglossa producta. Lineage (NCBI taxonomy): Eukaryota > Metazoa > Arthropoda > Insecta > Diptera > Tephritidae > Campiglossa > Campiglossa producta. The sequence goes on along the minus strand of CAXKVI010000001.1, from coordinate 103,556,505 downwards.
TTATAGTTCATATAATTGAAATGACATTATTTTTCATAAAAAATCAATAAATTTTATCCAAATCACAAAATTTGTTTAGTTCATTGGCATACATTTTGCTCTACATTTCCATACTAAATTGCTTTAAAAATATACCTACACAGCAACCCTGTATGGAGATTTCACTCCATTTCTTCTTGGAAATTTCAACCCTGGGCCTCGGGTTGCTGTGTTAGTTAAGCTAGTTTGACACTGTCTACAGTGTCAAAATTGGGTGTATTAGAAAGAGAGAGAAATAAGGATAACTTACTTGTAGACCTGTACTATGGTGATGGGTCAGCGAAGTTTCTGAGGGCAGCTGCACGCAAAATATTTTCAGACGAATTGGCTTCGGCATACAGCTGGAAGGGTACGAGTACAAAGCCAAGTGCCGAGAAGAGCTTTCTAATAACTACTATCAAAAGTAGGTGCATATCTCTATTATTCATAATGAAATCTTAATACTTATGCACTTTTCAGGTGTTCCGATATTACAATATTAATTTTGTTTTTATACCTTTCATGAACATGAAATGGTATTATAACTTTGGTCCGATGTTTGTAAGTATGAGAAGAAGAAGAGATAGACCCATCAATAAGTATACCGAAATGATCAGGATGACGAGATGAGTTGATTTAGCAATGTCCGTCTGTCCGTCTGTCTGTCTGTCTGTCTGTCTGTTTGAACGCAAACTAGTCCCTCAGTTTTTGAGATATTTGGCTGAAATTTTGTATGCGGCCACCATTTTCCAATATAGGAATCATTTGTCGGAACCAGCAAGATCGGACCGATATTACATATAGCTCCCGTACAACCGATTATTCCCATAAACGGATTTTGGGCTATAACTCCTGTAATTAAACACGTAGAAACGTGAAATTTTGGAAGCACCGCTATTTTTATATGTAAAATACCGATGTTGAAAATCATTGAGATGGGATAAATATTTCACATAGCCCCCATATTATCGATTGTTCCGATAAACGGATTTTGGGCTATAACTCCTGTAATTAAAGAGGAAGGAACGTGAAATTTTGTAAGTATTGCGATTTTTATATACGAAATACCGAAGTTGAAAATCATTGAGATGGGATATATATTTCACATAGCTCCCATACAATCGATTATTCCGATAAACGGATTTTGGCCTATAACTCCTGTAATTAAACACGTAGGAACAAATGCAAAATTTCGGTTAAAAACATGGAAAAATATTAAAAAATTACTTTGGTTAAATTTGCTTTTTCACAAGTTTCACAAACGCGTTGTCAAATTGGCGGTAAAATTGATTTTGACATTTGCCACGCAGCTTCCGTTCCGTCAAAATAGTAAATTGGCAAAATATGCCGGATCCGTTGACTCATACTTTGTCAATCTAGCGTTTTACATGCAATAGACACACATCCTACTCGGCTGTCAGTTTCTTCCTTTTCCGGCAAGTACGTGACGGACTGATTCTGCCGAAAGCTTAAATCGTTTGCATATGCCACTACTTTTAGCAGCGAGTTGACAGTGAAGTTCCATAGAAGCGGGGAGAGACCACCCTGAGGCGTTCCCCTTGTGACAGCGTGATAAATCTACCGAGCCCAGTGATGAAATTATTCTTCTACCCCTTAGTAGTCGATCAATAAGTTTTGTTAAAGCGTTGTTTATAGCATCGGGGCTTATGTTGTTGAAGGCTCCTTCAATGTCTAAGAAGGCCACGAGACAGTAATCCTTTTCATACAGCGATTTTTCAATAAGAGAAACTAGGCTGTGAAGCGCAGTATCTGTAGATTTTCCATTGGTATATGCATGCTGATGTATATATTAATTAGCTCGAGATCAACACCTCCAGCCTGTACAACTATACCCTGACACTCTAAGGGTGAGTCTCTTTGGTCGGTGTTTATAACAAATTCCCTATACTGCACTGTTTGCTGGACAAGGAACGCGAGACCGCCCCCACCGTCCGTGCGGTCGTGCCGGAGTACGTGGTAGCCCCCACTCGCTCGGAGATCCGAGTGAGAGCCAAGTTTCGTCTCCTGGATTGCAGGGATTTTTATTTAATGCAGCTGCATGAATTTGGTTATCTCCGCTATCTTGCCAGTTATGCCGTTGCAATTTAGTTGCATAACTTTAAAATGTGTGGTCACTCTGGGAGGCAAGGATTGGTGCCTGTGCCGACATACAGTGCACGAAGTGTCACAGCTCAACCTAATATAATCGCACGGCTTTTTTCCTTGTAACCGCATGCAGTATTATCGGCATTGGCAGTGTGATTGGCGTCAACAACATTATTGCCATCGGCAGTGCTATCTCTATCAGTAGCATTATTGCCACCGGCAGTATTATTTTCATCAACAGAATTATTGCCACCGGCAGTCTTATTGGTATCAACAGCGTTGTTGCCACTGGCAGTGTTATTGACATCGACAGCATTGTTTCCACAGGCAGTATTATTGGCATCAACAGCATTATTGCCACCGGCAGTGTTATTGGCACCAATAGTAGCATCGTGGGCTCCATCGGCAGTAGCGCTGGTTCCCACAACTTCTCTTAGTAGGTTACGTAGTTGTCGCTCTTGGTGGAAACTCCACTCCACTTGTGAGTATAAATTGCAACTTTCTGAATATACACTAAAAAATCGCAGGCCGAAATTTGACTTTATCCCAAGTCGGCGAAATACCAAAGAATAATGGAAAAGGATGAAGCTGGGGAAGCAACCCTATCATTGTGTTAAGATATTCTACATGAAATATGATATGTGAATAAAAAAAATTACGCTTCACATACCATGCAGACATGGGATACTACTATGTGATGAAAACGATACTCGGACCCCATGCCCTTTTTGTCAAGAAGTTGTTAAAATAGTTTAAAATTTTTGTAATTTAAAATTATTTTTACTACTTAAATTCTATATCTTTCAATTTCATAAAGAATACCTGAAATATTCTATTCTGCAATTTCTTACAAAACATATCTATTATAATTTTATATATTATATTTGCTTACTGTTTCTGGCCAAAAACTTAAAAATAAAACAAATATAAAAGACGATTTCTAGTATATATTTTGGTAAACGTTGTTGTTCGCTTGATGGTCGTCCGGAAAAGAAAGAGACCGGGCATACTTTATTTATTGACAGCCCAGGCCGTTCAGTTCGAACTACTAGGGCTGATTGGGCAAAGGTTTTAAAACTTCTTATACACGGATGTATTTGACTATATTACTTATACTAGGTTCACAATATACTAGATTTACAGCTCGGCCAATTCTGACAATAGATCGACCTCGATCATACAATTTTACAATATAGTTTTCCTCTAGTTTATATTTGTATTATTAATTACTTTAATTTTTCTCTATACATCTTCTTCAGTGCCTACAATTTCCGCAGGGTCATCATCGGGATTGCTTACCCATTTCCGTATATGATGGGCCTCTACTACCCCATCGTAAGGTAGCTGGGATAATTGACAATTATCGACATCGCGGATAACATACCTATCATTTCCTAGCACCTTATGTATCACATAGGGTCCCTTATACCGCGCCGTGAATTTCTTGTTAACTCCCACCGGTGTATCATTGTTTCGTAAAACGACATAGTCGACTATCCCATAATTCTTGCATTCCATTTTGCCAGTTGACGCACGTTTTGAATCATAACCTTGCCTGGCTTGAATTATGTCAGAGGCACTTTGACGGATAGATATTACACAACACGTTCGGAATCAGGACACATTTTGGCTTGAAAGTATTCGGTAAATTCATCTGTAATGGTTCCACGTTGCTCTATCCCGAATAAAAGTCGACTAGGGGTGTCCCGGCAAGTGCTATGCACCGAGTTATTAATAGCATATTCCGTTTCTAACAATCGTTGACACCAATCGGAATGGTTTATGGGATCAGTTAGTTTCCCCAACATCGCCTTAATAACCCTATTCACCTGCTCAACCTGTCCGTACATATATAATAGCCAGTGTCTCGAGTTCAAAACTATGATTTGGATTCGGCATTAGAGAAGTTTTCGAAAAGTATGAAATGGGATGAATCTTATTATCGTCCTGCCACTGTAAAAGGATTGCACCAAAGCCTATACAGCTAGCATCGCAATGTAATTCTGTATCTTTCTCTCTATTCTAGATTGCAAGAACTGGACCTTCATTGAAAGCGTTGAGACAATTTTCATCGAAATCGAAATTAGTATACCGCTTCACCAGGTTTTGAAAAGGTTTTGCTATCTGAGAAAATGATGGTAAAAACGACGAAAGTAAGAAAACAACCCAATGCAAGACTGTAATTGCTTTTGGTTTCTAGGTGTTGGGAAGTTCCTAATTGTTCTAATGTGGGAACCATTCGGTCGGATCCCTAACCGGCTTACTTCGTATAACAAAAAATCTACTTCCGCATATCCAAACTTTTATTTATCTAGCTTGAGCTTAAATCCTCGCTCTGACAGTCGCTCTAATACAATATTCAATTCTCTTGTGGCGACCACGATATCGTCCATTATGTATATAATAATTTTTCTTTCATCAATTAAATCACGGAAGATTACTTTTAAAAAAATCACCTTACTGAGTCTTTTTTGATCACTTTGGGTGATTAAAAACTGAGTGATCACTTACACGATTAAAATAATACTCGAAAACGACTCATCCTTATGCTTGAAAAATGAGTTTATGAAAATATATTTATATGTAACAAAAAAATGTTATTCAAACAGGACTGAAAAGTGATCGCACCTTTTTTAACAAATATTTTACTCTGAATCTAATGACAATATTTTTCATAATTTTTCAAATTATAAATACAAACGGTCGCATTTTAAGATTCACGTGCGCAATGTAAATTTAATTTAAAATACATACCTACCTTACTAATTAGTGAGGAGTAGTGAAAAAAAGGTAATGTCAGCTAAAAAAGTGCAAAGGATGGCTAAAAGATAAGCCGAAAAACTCATATCCCCACAAAAAAAAAGAAAATGTGGATGAACGTGTTAACACTAGTGTCCAAGAGCGTATGGAAATCTCATACCCAGAAGACAATTTGAATGTTACTTCTAGTGATGGTAGTGACATATATTCATCAAGTAGTGAAAGTGATGAAAATGAATTTAATTTGTGCGAGGAACTGGCTAAGTGGGCTATCCACAAAAAACAAAAACAGGCGGTGATGGGTCAGCGAAGTTTCTGAGGGCAGCTGCACGCAAAATATTTTCAGACGAATTGGCAAGTGTCGAGAAGAGCTTTCTAATAACTACTATCAAAAGTAGGTGCATATCTCTATTATTCATAATGAAATCTTAATACTTATGCACTTTTCAGGTGTTCCGATATTACAATATTAATTTTGTTTTTATACCTTTCATGAACATGAAATGGTATTATAACTTTGGTCCGATGTTTGTAAGTATGAGAAGAAGAAGAGATAGACCCATAGACCCCAATAAGTATACCGAAATGATCAGGATGACGAGATGAGTTGATTTAGCAATGTCCGTCTGTCCGTCTGTCTGTCTGTCTGTCTGTCTGTTTGAACGCAAACTAGTCCCTCAGTTTTTGAGATATTTGGCTGAAATTTTGTATGCGGCAACCATTTTCCAATATAGGAATCATTTGTCGGAACCAGCAAGATCGGACCGATATTACATATAGCTCCCGTACAACCGATTATTCCCATAAACGGATTTTGGGCTATAACTCCTGTAATTAAACACGTAGAAACGTGAAATTTTGGAAGCACCGCTATTTTTATATGTAAAATACCGATGTTGAAAATCATTGAGATGGGATAAATATTTCACATAGCCCCCATATTATCGATTGTTCCGATAAACGGATTTTGGGCTATAACTCCTGTAATTAAAGAGGAAGGAACGTGAAATTTTGTAAGTATTGCTATTTTTATATACGAAATATCGAAGTTGAAAATCATTGAGATGGGATATATATTTCACATAGCTCCCATACAATCGATTATTCCGATAAACGGATTTTGGCCTATAACTCCTGTAATTAAACACGTAGGAACGTGAAATTTTGGAAGTATCACTATTTTTATATGTGAAATATCGATGTCGAAAATCATCGAGATGAGATAAATATTTCACATAGCCCCCATACAATCGATTGTTCCGATAAACGGATTTTGGTAGATAACTCCTGTAATTATATAGGTAGGAACGTGAAATTTCGTAACTATGGCTATTTTAGAATGTGGAATGTCGATGTTAAAAATCAATGAGATTGGACCAATATAACACATCGCCCCCATATAATCGATAGTTCCGATAATTTCGGTATGAGCGGAAGTTAAATTCACACAGGCTGTACTGGGATCAAACAGTGAAAATCGTTACGCTTATTCATGAAAGGTATTTAGCCTTCGGCACAGCCGAAGACAGCTTTCTTTACTTATTTTTTTTTTAGTTTTATAACATGTTGTTATTGTTACGAATTTCACACACTCATTTAACGTAGCGCAACGTCCTTCGCCTTACCTTATACAAACCAGATAATTCTTTTCTCAATCATTGTTGAAAAAAAAAAAACACTTTATTTCCAATAATTAACTGCTTGCAACAATTAACTCTGTTAACCTTTATGTGTACACCCGTGGTACCCGGGTAACCAAATGGGTTTATTTTACGTTTTTCAGATATAAAACACTGGAAGACAAACTTTATATTCATAATATGCCTTAAGCTGGGGTTTTTGGATAGAAAACAACAAGAAAAAGAAATTATTATTTTTTCCTTCCTAGCTTTTTTCTACACTTTTGATTTTTCACCGCTAAGTGTACACCCGTGGTACCCGGGTACCTCTATATATATTATGACAACTTTCTTAAAGTAAAATGTGGGTTGTTTTTGTGAAAAGTAATTAAAGAATGCTTATTTAAGGTAAGAATATTTAGTAAATATTATGTGTTTATTTATTTATTAAGTTTTAAATACATTTTGATTGTTAATTGGCACAATTGTTACAATTTGAAACGGTTACAGTATGGGCATTGCAAATTAGTCCAACTTTTGTGCTGTCAATAATCGAATACTAACGATTAAATCGGGTTCCCAGTTTTTACCCGCAGAGGCACACCTAGGCCAGTATTAAAAGGCCCGTTGTGATACCACCAACACTAGGAAAGTGAGTTCCGGGACCCTGCCATATGGAAAATCCCGATATTATCGGAATTCTCCACATAGCAGAATCCCGGGACTGACGTTCCTATACCGACACCGTTACTCCTCCTCGAACCATTTAGATGACTTGATGAAGGCCATCAGGTCCTTTATGTCCAGCTCCGTGACCTGGCGTAGGCTAACCTGGAACGGAACTCCAAAAAGCGCATTCTCGCGCCACTTAAAGCCGGGCAGTTGCAGATTAGGTGCTCCACCGTTTCCTCCTCATCATCATCCTTACAACTCCTACAGCATCGTCGGTAGGGCACACCTAGTCTTTCTGCGTGCCTACCAATGAGGCAGTGCCCAGTTAATACGCCTATTAATATGGAGATTTCTCTTCTCCTTAGGGCATAAATTTGCCTTGATCTTTTATGATCCCATTTCGGCCAGGTTTCTTTGGATATCCGGCATCCTGGAGATTGCAGCCATCTTTCTTTGGCTTGGTGGAGTGTGTACTCCTTCAGCATAAGCTTGCATGTGGCAAACGGCATACCTAAGCGCTCTTTATCCCGAAGAACCTGCTTGGTCGTGCCCGGCCTCGCAAGTTCGTCTGCCCTACAATTTCCCTCAATGTCCCTATGCCCCGGGACCCATGTGACGTTCACGCGATTCTGTTGGGCCATCTCTTGTAGAGATCGACGACAGCTGAGCGTCAGTTCAGAGTTGAACGAGTAAGAGCCAATGGATTTGATGGCCGCCTGGCTGTCTCTGAATATAAAAATGTCCTGTCTGATAGTGTGTTGGCCTATCCAAGCCGCGGCGTCCATGATTGCTGAAACTTCAGCCTGGAAGACACTGCAGTGATCAAGTAGTCTGGAGGAGAGCTCAAGGTTCAAATCCTTTGAATAAACCCCTCCTCCAACTCTGCCGTCTAACTTCGAGCTATCAGTATAAATGGAAGTGCCGCCATGAGTGGCGGGACTCCGATCCGTGCTCTCCTATTCTTCCCTGCTGGGAATGTTGATTTTAAAACCGCTATCTCCGACTGTTGTGGTCGCACAACGATCTGTGCTCAGCGGAAGAAAGCTATAGAATCCCAAAATACTGGCATGTCCAGTAGTGCTTGCGCCCCAGCCGGACGTTTCCCTTAGACGCAGAGCCGATGCTGCTGCTACCCGGTGCCCTTCCAGATCGAGTGGCACAATGCCAAGAATGGCCTGGAGTGCTTCATTGGGCGTTGTTCATAACGCACAGCTTATACACTATATATGTTGTTTAATTCAAGTCGATATGTACCGAGGTACCCGGGTACCACGGGTGTACGCTAGTGTAAGTTTTTTTCTGTGAACACACAACGGTTAAATCACTTTTCCACTGCACAACAGTGCGTGTTCACAATAAAATGAAATATATTGATTTCCACATTAAAAAAATATTTTTGTATATATATTTTTCCTGGAAGATCAGTAAGGGGCCTAGCTTTTCGTTGCTTGTAAATTACTTTGGCCCGTCATGTCAAAATTAAGTATGATTTTAAGTTAAAGCATTAGCGCATGCCAAGTTCTGTCAAAAAGCTTTAACTAACTTAAAATCATACTTAATTTTATTTTCTTACACGATGGAGGCCGAAGATATGTGTAGGTGCCGTTCTTTTCCTGAAAGATGGTAGCCAAAGGTGGTTTTCTCACTATCATTTGAAATGCGATAAGAAACGATTTGAAAATGGTTGGAAATACGACTAAAAAAAAGATTAAAAAACGACCCGCAAAAGATTATAGCAAGAGTCGAAGAAGAGTCAAAACTGATCATAAAATGATTAGAAAACGACTGAAAAATGACTAGAAAACGACCCGCAAATGATTGTAACTAGAGTCGAAGAAGAGTCAAGACTGATAGGGGTGTAAAAGTAGGTCGCCTCCCAGTTGGTGCACCCTGGGTAACGCTAAATGACCTACATAGCCTACACGGCTAGTTTCTTGTATTGCCGGTTCTACGAGAACGGTACCAGTACTTGTGTTGTACCCATCGTGCCGAAACGACCCGGGCCGTTTTCTTATATCGACCCGGCCAAGAGCAATACACTCGGGGTGACCCTGTCTGACATTTAGGCAGGGCTACACCTCGCTACAACAACAACAACATCATAAAATGATTGAAAAATGACTGAAAAATGTCTAGAAAACGACCTGGAAATGATTGTAGCAAGAGTCGAAAAAGAGTCAAAACTGATCATAAAAGGCTTATTAAGAGGATTCGCGGACAGGGTGCATTTTTCTACCGACAAAAGAGCCTTTTATGATCAGAAAGTGAGCTCATTTACGATTGTTTTAATCGCGTAGAAGACTCGAATATGATTAAAAATTTCAAGAAATGCTGGGTGGGAATATACTCCCACCCAGCATTTTATGAAATTTTTGATCATATTCGAGTCTTTTTCGAGTCTGCTATGCGATTAAAACAAACATAAATGAGCTCAATTTCTGATCATAAAAGGCTCTTTTGTCGGTAGAAAAATGTACCCTGTCCGCGACTCTTATTGATAGGCTTTTAATGATCAGTTTTGACTCTTTTTCGACTCTTGCAACAATCATTTGCGAGTCGGTTTCTAGTCATTTTATGATCAGTTTTGGGTCTTTTTCGACTCGTGCAACAATCATTTGCGAGTCGTTTTCTAATAATTTAATTATCAGTTTTGACTCTTGCAACAATCATTTCGGAGTCGTTTTCTAGTCATTTTTCAGACGTATTTGCAAGCATTTTCGAGTCGTTTTCTAATCATTTTATGATCTTTTTCAAATATTTTCTAGCTACTCTTCTTATGTACAATTTCAACGATTAAAACAAGTTTTTTTTATATAAGATTACGCACCTGTACATATTTTATTCAATTCATGTTAGTGGTTTGAATATTAAATTTACAGTAGTGTGGTATGTGATTAACACTGTATTGAAAAGCTATAACAATATACATTTCGTTACCTTAATTCACAAAGCTAGCGATTTGGAATGAACAATATTTAAATCTAAGTGATAAAATTTGCAAAATGAAATCTAATAATCTCTATGGCCTCTTGTTGTCTTTGATTCGCATTTGATTTTTGGGGCTGAAACAGGCGGCCTAGGGTGTTGTCTATTGAACCATATTTCTCCGTGTAGCACGTGATACAGTTCCGCTGGTTGCCACCGTTGGAGTGGAAGGTATTACGCGTATTTATTTTATTAGGGTTTGGGACTTTTTATTCCGCTTTGGGTGTCGCCTTCAACAAAATGTGGTGTTGGTTCAATAATTTTCAATGCAGGACTGCCAATCTTAAACCCAGTTTTTTGGACTTTATGCTTAATCCTTTAGAGAAGATTGTTTTATTTTATTTTGTTATATTCATATGTACATATATGTAAATGTCTACCTACTCTAAATTATTGTTACTACGATGCCTAGAACAGAATTTTTTGCTTGCAGCTCTCCTAATAAAATTTGATATTAAGGTTTGTAAATTGCAGGGAAATAAAGTCTTGATTTGTTTTGAAAAATTATGTCGTTGAAAGCAAAGCCAAACAATTTTACATAATCATCTTTCCATCCCCATTATGATCGTTCTGCGTTTTGTGGTAGAAATTTCAATAAATCATTTTTCAAGCATACGTATGAGTCGTTTTCGATTCTTATTTTAATCGTGTAAGTGATCAATCATTTTTGAATCACTCAAAGTGATCCAAAAAGACTCAGTAAGGTGATTTTTTCAAAAGTAATCTTTCAAATGCTATTCGGGCTATTACACTGCGGTACAAAAACGAACTTTTTTTTCTGTCCTACGAACCAAATAGACTTTTTCGGAAAGTGGACAAAAAATAAAAATACACGTGTTTCGGCGATTTTCATGTACACGTCAGAATTTTTTTTTGTATGTATGTACATAAAAAAATTCTGACGTGTACATAAATTTTCAACATTTTTGGCAGAATTTTCAGAAAATTTTTGAGTATGCAGTTTTGTAGCTCATTAAATTTTACTTTAAGAATGTGCAAGTTAGAACTCACTTAAAATTTTACTTGATTTTTTAGAATTTTTTTTGGCAAGGGTGTTGAGTGTTTTCTTTCATACAAGTCACAAACTAAATTTACTTTTGTATGGAGGGAAACACTCAACACCCTTCAAAGAAAAAGGCTGATAACACTGGATCACAAATTCCAACTTTTTTTCTGCACCAGAGACGCCATAGTGAAATTCCTATGTAAAATCACCTCCTAATTCCGAAAATCAAAGTTATTTTTACTTGAATGGTACCGTTTTTGAGATATTTACGATTTACCGTTATTTCAAAAAACAAAAAAGATGGCTCCACTTAATCGTGTATATCTCAAGAAAAAATTGAGCTATTCGAAAACGGTTTGAAACATTTGAAAGCTTATAAAATTTACTATAATCAGTACATACAACACTTTTTGCTAGGTTCTGCAGATTCAAACATAGTGAACAATCATTACGGATTTTTTAAATTTTTTTTGTAAAAATATAAAAAAATTTGTACTTTGCGAGGAAGCATCCCCCCCTCTAAGCTCTGTTTTATTACAAAAAAAAAAAACAAGCTATCAGTGAACAAAATCGATAAACTAATACAAAAGTTATAAGCATTCAAGTAAATATATCCATTTAATACTTAAGTACCCTACAAATAATAGCATATGTACATATGGTTCTGTCTTAACTCTATGATCTTATTTTATAATTGAAAAAGTTATGTGTCTTGTTTTGACGCTTATTTAGATTAGGATCGGTTTCTCTTATGAGAAACCAACAGTAGTCGCCCATCATAGCGACATCCCAGAATCCTTGATACCGACTTTCAATCACTTGCATTTGCTGGTGAAACCTTTCGCCATGCTCGTCACTTTCGTCGCCAAGATTTTGCGGGAAAAAATTTAAGTGGGAGTGTAAGAAATGAATTTTTAAAGACATATTTACTCCTGAAAGAAAATAAAAAAGTAAATTAGATAAATACATAAGTGACACATTAGTATATAATTTTCTTAGGCTGGATTTATCTTTCAATTCAGAACAAATTTTTTGTTTATATTTTTCCCGTTCTTGTTTGTTCGGAACTGGACGATGAATTCAGATTTATGGCTATATATTCTCATGTAAATTTATGTAATATATAATTTATTATAATATGTTTTTTTATTTACCCATTTCCGCATAGATTTTGATTAAGTCGTTCACTATCATCTCGTAGTTAGGACTTTTGTGTTTGCCTAAAAAAGGAGTAACGACCTTTTCAAAAGAATCCCACGCTCCACTGGTGACAATAGTTCTTTGAAATGGTTATTGGTCATCATTTTCCTTATTTGCGGTCCCACAAAAATCCCTTGTTGTTGTTGTTGTAGCGAGGTGTATGTCAGACAAATTGTTTGAATAGACCAGCAATGTCTTTGCAGTAACAAACACTGTCCTCCTTCGTATAGTACTTGGAAAATTCTTCGTGACGAGTTCTATTATATGTTACCTTAACATCGGATGAAACAAATTTAAATTGTTGCATTCGAGAGGCGTGTAGTTCGGCCTTTTCCTTTGACAATTCCAAATCCCTTATCCAATCATTGAGTTGTGCTTGTGACAAAGAATTTCTTTCGTTTTCCGTTTGAAATTCAGTACAACATGATGCCGCGTAATCAGATACTACTGTTGACAATGAAACTGGAGCCGGAACTAAAGTTAAATTTGATTCTGGCAATGTCGCTTCTGTTGAAATTAGTTCTGGTAATGACACTGTAGATACGCTCGCATAGGTTACTTTTCTGGACTTTCCAACCCTAAGTACTTTTGTAGTACAAATATAGCAGTCCGTTGAATGGCAAGTTGGTTCCCTCCACTTCATTGGTGTAATAAATTTCACACGTCGCCTAAATAGATAGTTTCAGAAATTAGTCAGCTATGCATTAAAAGGGAACAAATTCCTAATTTTTACAACGTACCTTTTTGTTCCGGTTTCCGAAGAAATCAATTCGACTCGGCATGTGGTGCACACAGTGTTCGGTGTCCATGTTTTTAGGCTCAATTCCAAAACACTTATAGTATTTTGTATTTGTTTATTTGGTACAGTCTAAACAGACTTAATAATTATCAATTCATACAGCCAAAATTTCATTAATTACAAGTTTTCTTATTAGCTAAATATTTATTCTAAATTAAAAAATTAAAAAATTACATATCATATCTAATAACAACTTATTGTTTTTCTAAATAAAGACAACATTGAATTACATCACAGCTAAAATCAAAAAGATCAAAAGATAGCCAACGAGCAGTTGGAATGAACATTGAGTTTTCCAATCTGCATCCCAATCTCTCTCTATGAAAATTCATAGAAAGAAATCCGAAACCATACTGTTTACTGTGTTGGAGAAGGCAAGTTTCCAACACCACTTAGGGCACCTCTCATGTAAGGTGGGCAATGAATTTTTTTAGTAACATGAATTATATTAACGGAAAGTTATTGTTTCCAATCTACAATTTAGGATAGTCCATGTATTCTTTTATGAAACTTAGACAAATAAATATTCATTACAGATTCCATTGCTATACTGTCGGAATGCGCTAGATTCCGATCGACACCCTGTTGGAATGCTTAAAGATTCCAATCAGTATGCCGTCGGAATGCATTCGATTCCGATCAGCGCAGAAAGATGACAGGACGTGATAACAATCCAAATATTATTAGTCCGTGTATTCTTTTATGAAACTTAGACAAATACATAAATAATCATTATAGATTCCATTGCTATACTGTCGGAATGCGCTAGATTCCGATCGACACGCTGTTGGAATGCTTAAAGATTCCAATCAGTATGCCGTCGGAATGCATTCGATTCCGATCAGCGCAGAAAGATGACAGGACGTGATAACAATCCAAATATTATTAAACGTTGTTGGAATGCGATCGATTCCAATCAACTCAGTAAGTAGTAGTACGTTGAAAACAAAAAGTTGTTTGTTTGTTGGAATGCATTAGATTCCAATCAACTCAGAGACTGGCAGTCCAAAGGTTAGAAAGCAATCGTTTCCAAACCTACATTACTAGATATATTTTCGAAAACGATGTTTTCCGGATATAATAGTTCATTATAGGGTAGTTGGAAAGCCACAGTTTCCCATCTACCCAGCAAATCATCAATAACAAGGTGTCGTTATCCAATAGGCAAAGTTTTACAGTGTTGCAATAACAGTCGTTTAAAGCAACTCAAATTATCGCAGTTTTTAATGTTTGATGGAAGTTCATTGAAACACTTTAAACCTTTATAAAAAATATTTTTCTTATCAACCTCGGTTCTATATAATGGTAGCCTAAAGTTGGATTGCTCCCGTAGTAAGTATGAATGCGTTTCATTTATGTATCGAAGATTATCGCTAAGGTAGTCCGGAAGCTTACCCTTTTTAATATTGTGGCGAATGTTATCAAGAATCGCTCATCTTCCACCACTAGCGTCACTACCACAACTACAGCTGTTTAGATACATGACGTGAGAGCGACAGAGGGAGAGGCAGCTCGCGTGTTTGCGAATGTGGCACAAAGAGGAGATGACGATAGATGAACGCTTCGAGAACACTGTTGCACGAATAAACCAGAAAGGGGTAGACATTTCTAGGTTGTGAAGCTGCTGTTTGCTAGGGTATATAAACCGCGCAAAGACAACGCAAATCAATCAGTTTATTTTGAAGTGTTGTACAGTGAAGTACTGAACAGTAAATTAACCCGCGATATTGTACTACGGTTTTTAGTACTGAATAAAGCGTACTACTTATTAAACAGAATCGGAGTGTTTTATTTAACGTACAGTGATCGAACTCAGGGAAAATAATCAAGGAATCATCGAATTCGTCACAATTGGTGTCAGAAGCGGTATTGTTAAATAAATACAAGGACATTGAAAAGGATAACAAGGGCATTGAAAAGGATAAAACGGACATCGAAAAGGATAACTAGGACATTGTAAAGGTAACAGGGACATTGCAAGGATATGGCAAAGTTTAATGACTTGAAGATCCAACAACTCAAAAACGAGTTGGAGAAACGTGGAATGGTAACAACAGGCAATAAGCCAGAGCTACAATCACGTCTACGGGAGGCTATGGAAGCGGAAGGAATCAACGTTGACGATTATGTTTTTCAGCTTTCGGAAGAGGCAGCGACGAAAATAGAAGAGCAAAAGGATACTCCGGATTCAGTGGCAAATGTGGACACAAACTCGCTGTTGGCTGTATTGACTCAGATGTCGACGAATATAACATCAAAGTTGGAACAACAAGAGACACGCTTGGCATCTCAGTGGGAAGAAACGAAGACGCACATGGCATCTCAAATATTGCAGTTGTCTACACAGCTAGAGGAACAGGAAGCACGTATGTCCTCAAAACTAGAGGCGCGCATGGACGAGAAACTAATGCAGCTTGAGGAGAAAGTCGAAGCCGAGGTGGATGCGTTAAGAAGTCGTATCCAGGAGTTGCAGCTGAATCGTCCAAGTGTTTCCACAAGCGTACCCAAGGTAAAAACCCCATCATTTGACGGTTCTGTTCCTTTCCAGGTATTTAAGCTACAATTTGAGAAGACAGCAGCTGTGAACAACTGGGGCGCTGAAGATAAAGTCGCTGCACTCTTCGTAGCATTGAAAGGACCGGCAGCCGAAATTTTACAGACTATTCCTGATGGCGAACGAAACAACTATGAAGCATTGATGGGTGCTGTGGAGAGACGTTATGGTAGCGAGCATCGGAAGCAGATTTATCAAATAGAGCTACAAAATCGCTGCCAGAAGCCCAATGAGACCTTACAAGAATTTGCATCGGACATCGAGAGGTTAGCGCACCTAGCAAACGCGGATGCACCTGTAGAATACATGGAGAGGGTAAATATACAAAGTTTCATAAATGGAATACGTGATGTGGAGACGAAGCGGGCCACCTATGCAAATCCAAAGAGATCATTTGCGGAGACGGTGTCACATGCTTTAACTCAAGAAACAGCATCACTTTTGTGCAAACCAGCGTACAAAGCTCATCGTGTGGAAGTAGAACGACCAGAATGGGTGGACGCAATCCTAGAAGCAGTAAACGGAAAGCAACAGAAAAATGAAGCGGCCATTAAATGCTTCAAGTGCGGAAAATCTGGTCACATTGCACGTTATTGTGGATCTGGATCTAGCTCCAATAATTCCAGTAATGGAAGCGGACGTAAGCGCAAGGCTGAAGGAGATGATCAAGTCTCCCAATCCAACCAACCGTTAAACTAAAGAGAGTCAGCCGCAAGGGGCGTAGGCTGGCTCCCGCAATTGGATGCCCCATAATCTCTGTCTCACAGATCGGAAGGAAGTCAAGTAATGTTACTGTTGGAGGACTCGTGGACGGAAAAGAGCGTTTACTGACTATTGATACGGGCGCATCTCATTCCATCATTCGATCTGATTTAGTCAACAAAGAAGTGAGGCCATTACATGGAGCAAAATTGCGTACGGCAACTGGTGAGGACACTCAAGTCCAAGGAGAAATAACATGTGAAATCGGAATTGGAAATGTCACCGTACTGCACAATTTTATAGTGGCAGATATTGTTGATGAGATCATAGTTGGTGTGGATTTCTTGAGCAACCAAGGCATCAAGATCGACATGCAAAACAGGACCATGAGCTATAAGAACATGGATGTGCCACTCAAATTTGGTTACGAGAACAAGTACATCAGTAAGCGGGTACTCGTGGAAGATAGTCAACAAATTCCACCGAAGTCGGAGGCAGTCGTTTGGGCAAGGATTGATGGAGATTATGGGACAAACAAATTGTGGGTTGTCGAGGCAGCAAACAATTCAAAGACGGATATACTAGTAGGAAAAACACTGGCTATGACAAAACAAGATGGACGTATACCGGTAAGAGTACTAAATGAGTTCCGATCGCCGATCAAGCTTTCCAAAGGAGCTATATTGGGACAATGTCAGGAGGTGGAGGTGATTATAAACTGTGAACAGCTCCAGGGAAATGTCTCTACCAGCAACAGTAATCTATCAGATAATATCACGGCGTGGACGCAAGAGCTCGAAGAAGACCACCAGAGTAAGGCAAACCAACTTCTACTAAAGTACTCTACCATATTTGACAAGGATGGCTCCAAACCAGGTCGGACCAATGTAGTGAAGCATCACATTGATACCGGTGACGCGAGACCAATCCGCCAAGCTCCTCGAAGTGTTCCATTGGCCAAACGCCAAGTGGTAAGAGAAATTATACAAGAAATGAGTGACAGCGGCGTGATCGAACCATCAGCTAGTCCATGGAGCTCACCGGTAGTGCTAGTGAAGAAAAAGGATGGAAAAATGCGGTTCTGTGTGGACTACCGGAAGTTGAACGACGTAACGAAAAAGGACAGCTATCCATTACCCAGAATTGACGATACTCTGGACTCACTATCTGGTACGAAATGGTTCTCAACACTGGACTTGAAAAGCGGCTATTGGCAAGTAGAGGTGAAAGATGAGGATAAGGAAAAGACAGCCTTCAGCATTGGAGAGGGGCTGTGGCAATTTACGGTAATGCCCTTTGGACTATGTAACGCTCCAGCTACTTTTGAGAGACTCATGGATCAAGTATTGAAAGGACTGCATTGGAAAACGTGTTTGGTGTACCTGGATGACATCATCGTCCTGGGAAAAAGCTTTGAGGAACACCTTAAGAACTTGGAGGAAGTTTTCCAAAGGATAGCTGGCGCCGGTCTGAAATTAAGTCCCAAAAAGTGTGCATTGTTCAAGAAGGAGGTAAGTTACTTGGGTCACAAGGTTACTACGGAGGGAATTTGCACTGCTAAAGAGAAGATCGAAGCAGTAAAGGATTGGCCAAGACCGAAAAATTTACATGAGCTACGAAGTTTCCTCGGACTGTGCACGTATTATCGTCGATTTGTACCGAATTTCGCTAGCGTAGCCAGTATCCTTCATGAGTTGACCAGAAAGAATATGTCATTTGATTGGAAGAAGGAACATGAAGTGGCTTTCCAAACCTTGAAGGAACGGCTGTGCACTGCCCCAATGTTAGCGTATCCAATCCCAGGTTCAACGTATATTCTGGATACAGATGCAAGTGGTTATGCGATTGGAGGAGTTTTGTCACAGATTGTCGATGGGCAGGAGAAGGTAGTGGCGTACTATAGCCGCACAATTGGAAAGCCCGAAAGGAACTATTGTGTAACACGAAGAGAACTACTGGCATTGGTGGAGTGCATCAAACATTTCCACAAGTATCTCTATGGACAGCGATTCCACGTCAGGACAGACCATGCAGCGTTGAAATGGCTTTTGCAGTTCCGTAATCCGGAAGGTCAATTGGCACGGTGGATAGAGCGACTACAAAGTTATGACTTTTCCATAGAGCATCGCAAAGGCAGCAACCACGGCAATGCTGATGCAATGTCCCGGCGACCATGTAACCTTGAATGCAAGCATTGTTCGAAAGCTGAGGCCAAGGAAGATGTTATAGATGTGCGGCTGATGACTATAACATCTACGGACGAATGGAACATGGATCAACTAAGGAAGCATCAGCTAGAGGACCCAGATCTGGTGCGTGTGATGCAAGGAATCGAGCAAAACGAACGACCAACAAGAGAGGAGATGTCAGCAGAGAGTCCTGTTGCCAAGTCATATTGGGCACAGTGGAACAGTCTGAAATTGGTATCCGGTTGCTTACATAGAGTATGGGAAAGCGAAGATGGTCAATGCGCTCGGAAGCTGGTAGTTGTCCCAAGGAAGAAAATCTTTGATGTTTTGAATGAGCTACATAATGGTCCAAGTGGAGGTCATCTCGGAGTCACGAAAACGTTGGAGAAAGTCAAGCAGAGATTCGATTGGGTTGGTTGCCGGCAGTCGATCGCGGAGTGGATCGCCAACTGTGAGGTGTGCATCAAAGCAAAGGGTCCGAAGTCGAGAAGCCATGGACAGATGAAGCAGTACAACACAGGTGCACCGTTTGAGAGGATTGCCATGGATGTAGCTGGTCCATTTCCTACTAGCAAACTCGGAAACAAATACGTACTAGTTGTTATGGACTATTTCAGCAAATGGCCAGAAGTTTACCCGATTCCAAATCAAGAGGCAGAAACCATTGCAGAGGTGTTCATTAACAATTGGGTAGCGAGGTTTGGTGTACCGATGGAGTTACATTCTGACCAAGGCAGGAATTTCGAATCAGTCGTATTTCAAGAAATGTGCAAGACATTGGGTATTCGGAAAACTCGAACAACTGCACTGCATCCTCAGTCAGATGGCATGGTGGAACGTTTCAATCGAACCTTGGAAGAGCACATGAGGAAAGTAGTGGATAAGTTCCAGAAAGATTGGGACACGCACGTCTCCTTGTTCCTGATGGCATATCGCTCGGCAATACATGAAACAACGGGTCAGACTCCGGCAAAAGTAATTTTTGGGAATGATCTTCGGTTGCCAGCTGACTTGAAGTTTGGGATAAATGCTGATGAAGGAATAAATGCCAGGAAATCCACTAGCATCTTGGAAGAAGAAATGAGAGAAATACACGATCTTGTAAGACAACGGACGAAGATCATGAGTGATAAGATGAAAGCCAGATACGACAAAGCTATCAACTCGGAAGGTTTTAAAGAAGGAGATTTAGTGCTGTTATACAACCCACAACGAAAGAAAGGTTTGTCCCCAAAACTGCAATGTAACTGGGAAGGCCCATATAAAGTAATAAAGCGGATAAATGATGTTGTCTACCGCATACAAACTGTTGGAAGGCCACGAAACAAAATGAAGGTGGTTCACCTGGAGAGGCTAGCAACGTTTGGATCGGGAAATGTGTCTGATCGGGACGATCAGACTTAGGTGGAGGGCAGTGTGGCGAATGTTATCAAGAATCGCTCATCTTCCACCACTAGCGTCACTACCACAACTACAGCTGTTTAGATACATGACGTGAGAGCGACAGAGGGAGAGGCAGCTCGCGTGTTTGCGAATGTGGCACAAAGAGGAGATGACGATAGATGAACGCTTCGAGAACACTGTTGCACGAATAAACCAGAAAGGGGTAGACATTTCTAGGTTGTGAAGCTGCTGTTTGCTAGGGTATATAAACCGCGCAAAGACAACGCAAATCAATCAGTTTATTTTGAAGTGTTGTACAGTGAAGTACTGAACAGTAAATTAACCCGCGATATTGTACTACGGTTTTTAGTACTGAATAAAGCGTACTACTTATTAAACAGAATCGGAGTGTTTTATTTAACGTACAGTGATCGAACTCAGGGAAAATAATCAAGGAATCATCGAATTCGTCACAATATTATACACAAATTTCATAGCGTGAAAGAAGATTTGTTGTTTAACACTTAGCCAACGCATTCCATAAATTAACTCTCGGATTGGCGTATCCATAGGCTTATTTAGGATGAAACGCATTGCTCGATTTTGCATTTTCTGTAGTTTCTCTATTTGTGAATCAGAAGCTATGAAAAATATTGTAGTGCAATATATAAAATGGGGTTCTACTATGCTCCTGTATACCATTGTTTTATATTTCCTACTCAAATATTTGCAGGATCTTTTCATAAATCCAATTTTTTTAGCAATTTTACTGACTGTGTATTCTATGTGGGCATCAAATTTTAGTTTACTATCGATCATGATACCTAAGTATTTAATCGTTTTCACTTCCAGTATCATGTCACCTTTGATATTAAGATCACATCTAATAGGACCATTGTTTACAGCTCTGGATAATATCATGAAGTTTGTCTTTTTTACATTGAGCTTTAATTTGTTTGAGCACAGCCATTTGTATAACGAGTCAAGATCATCTTGCATTTTTGTTATTGCATTGGATAGATTTTTATCTTTAACCGTAAGTAGAGCATCATCAGCGAATAATTTTATTGTGCTGTGTTTTAAAGCAGTTTTTATGTCATTGATATATATATTGAAAAGTATAGGCGCTAGAACTGACCCCTGGGGGAGCCCAATATCTACTGCCACCTTACCTGATATACTTGTATTTATTACCGTTTGTTGAAACCGATCGGAGAGAAAATTTTTGAACCAAGACAGTTCAGGGTTATCAATGCCTATATTATAAAGTTTTTCAATCATAATGTCTCTATCGATCGTTTCGAATGCTCTTTTAAGGTCAATAAATACTGCAACCACATGCATTTTACTATTAAGATCTTCCTTCCACTGGGACAGAACTAGGTTCAATGCAGTTTCACACGAGTGTTTTGCTCTGAACCCAGACTGTTCCTTTAAAAGGATATTGTTTGATTCCAGATGCTGTACAAGACGATTTTTAACTACTGTTTCGAGCATCTTTTCCAATTTCGGGAGAGTGTTAATGGGTCTTAGCTCTTCAGCGTATACAGTCTTTTTTATCTTTTTTATAGGTACTACTGTCGAGATTTTCCAGTCCTTGGGTACTATGCCTGATTGCAAACTTTTATTTATAAGTTTTGCATAAAAATAACCCATGTAATCAATAGAGTCTTTGATAACTCCTTCGGTAATTAGGATATCCCCCCCCGATCTTGCTTTTAAGTGTTTTACCTATTTGAGCGATTTCTTCAGAACTAATTTCTTCAAATAGAAATGGGTATGGGATGTGTACTTGTCCTGTACTTTCGTATTCGACCACCTCAATATTTCTTTGTATTTCCACTATGCTATCAACAAAATAACTATTTAAATGTTCCGCAATTTCAACACTATTTAAATATTTGGTACCATTTATTGAGAGTTCCGTTATTTTTTCTTTATCATCGGTATTATTGTTTTTTCACCGGTTTGTTTTGATTTCGGTTTTATTATTATCGGGTTCGTTTTTCTTAGTTCTGGCACAATGTTTTCTTTGTTTATACCGCTTCTTAGGGCACCCGCATACGAACTATTCTTACTTTCTTTTACTAAAGTTTTCACCTCTTTACACAACTTTTCATTCCCTTTACCTACCGTTTTAGTTTGCTCCTTAATTTCTTCTGCTACCTCTCTTACCTTCGTTATCTCATCTACACTTTTTTTGTAAATCTCCTGCTGATTATTTAAACACGCTAATTTTTCGTTTACTTTTTCTTCCATGTTTTTCATTAAACGCTCTATTTCTTTCTTGTTAACTTTAATGGCCTCTTCAAATTCCAATTTATATTCCTTATATAAATTGTTTTTATTGACACTATCCTGCATGTCTCTTATTACCAAATCGACATTTTGAATATACTGAACGCAGTCCTCACAAATGAATTTGATCATAGGGTGCGAGCCAAGAATTGCTGCTTTAGAGCTGTCCAGTCCAGAGCATTTTATGGCGGAATGGTATATTTTGCCGCATACACCCTCGCAACGAAACCCGGATTCACCCCTAATTGCCAATTTGCATTTAACACACTTTTCGCGGTCAGACATTATGTCTAAATTGTCCAAAGCTTTTAAAGAGAAAAATTACCCCTTTTGGCCGCAAATAACCAAAGTGGCAACACTTATCACTCCCTACCTATTTAGGGTGATTAAACGCTCCAGCATGCTGGCCATCATTTTATATGTGTGCGATTCGGGTGACACACGTACCTGCTTCGTGTCACACCTACTTGTTGTCGGTTCTTGCATGATGAAAATCAAAAATTTTTGATTTTTGCGTTTTGCATGAACGTTTAGCAGTCTGCTTGACATGCAATATTCAGTTGTGTGTTGACATTCGAGATGAACAAGTGTACGGAAGAAAATCAATTGCAGTTGCGAGCAACAAAAAATCATTCTCCGACGACGGCATTTACGTGCGCACGCTACGAACACTCAATTCAAATGGCGCATGACATTCATTTGCATGAACATTTGCGGGCAACGTCAAGCACCCGAATCGCACACATATACAATGCTGGCCAGCATATGCTGGAACGTTTAAAACCACTAATTGATCTTGTAATACTTCACTTTACCAGATCAGATCAACAACAAAGCGAACATGTACGTAAAAGCAAAGCAAAAAGTTGTCACTGTTTATATGTACATGTATATGCATATACATATGTGAGCATGAATATTTTTATGTTCACAGTTTTAGTTAGCTAGGTAGCTGAAGTTCACATTAATTTATTTTCACTTATTTTTATTTTTCTAAAAAGTGTCACTGTCACATTCACTCATTTATGTCCTTGCACTTTCATGTATTTATCACTGTTTAACTTTAAATGATTAATAATCACAATTAACTTAAGAAATTCACCAAGTTATACGGAGCTTTCAAATACACGTCCGTCCACTTTGGCTCTCTCTAGTATGTAACTTTCAAAGGATTTGAAAACACACGTCTCATACTTTTAACAATAAATTGACCGCAGATGAAACAGAACATATCTGGATCATTTGTACACTCAAACTCTCGCGCCCTTTTATTCATTTTTTATTTTTAAGTAAATGACGGGTTATAAACTGCAATTATAAACTGAACAGTATCCGGCGAGCCTTGCAGATATTATGAAGGAACAAGGCGCATGTACTCTTATTTATACTTAGATCCAGTAAAAATTCAAGCCTACCTAAACAAAAAGGTTCCCTAGTTCTACAAAGAAAACACTACCTGCCTCAAAAATATGCTCTTGTTTAAAATGTACCTAGGTTTGAGAAAACGACACTAACAGATTTTTGTATCCAATAACTTTTCGAAAATCTACCTGCTAACTAACTGATATACGAATACTAACACATATGTACCAGTAGGGTACTTAAGCATTAAATGGATATATTTACTTGAATGCTTATAACTTTTTTATTAGTTCATCGATTTTGTTCACTGATAGCTTGTTTTTTTTTAATAAAACAGAGCTTAGAGGGGGGGGGGGGAATATCTGCTAAAAAAACAAAAAGTTTTCGAGATGCTTCCTCGCAAAGTACAATTTTTTTTAATTTTTACAAAAAAAATTTAAAAAATCCGTAATGATTGTTCAATATGTTTGAATCTGCAGGACCTAGCAAAAAGTGTTGTATGTACTGATTATAGTAAATTTTATTAGCTTTCAAATTTTTCAAACCGTTTTGGAAGAGCTCAGTTTGTTCTTGAGATATACACGATTAAGTGGAGCCATCTTTTTTGTTTTTTGAAATAACGGTAAATCGTAAATATCTCAAAAACCGTACCATTCAAGTAAAAATAACCTTGATTTTCGGAATTAGGAGGTGATTTTACATAGGAATTTCACTATGGCGTCTCTGGTGCATTTTGGCTGTAAACCAGTGTTATCAGTGGCGTGCCTACGTGTTTCAATCAAGGCAAGCCCCAGTCCTTATAACCCCAACAAAAGCACATACTGCTGCCAAAGAACATTTCAGACGAAGAAGAAGAGTTCAGGATAGATATTTATCGACTTTTGCACACGGGGAAAAACTTAAACATTTAGGTTTCTTCAATAGGCAAGTTATTGTTTTGCAGATTTTTTAAGCTTTTCCAATCCAAGGGAAAAGGTTTACTTGTACTATTTCCCATTTACATACATCGCAGAAGCCAAGGCTCACTTGCACAACGAAAATTTATATTTTTAACTCAGAGTTAATGTCAAATTAACTCTGAGCTAAAAAGATAACTCGGCGTCGTGCAAGTGGACCTAAGAAACCTAAAAAATATTTTTTATATTTTATAATGCCTAGCAAAAAAAAAAATATTACAGCAATCACCACTATTGAATTCTTTTTTTCTACTTTAAAATATGCGCCAATAATTTTTGAGTAGAGCTCTTTGCACATTAACATTGTAGATATGTATGTATATACATATCCAGTTTGGCTTTAAAGCTTATAGTAACAACAGCACGAAGCTGGCTTCGTAGTTGCATACAAAATTTCTTCTAAATTCAAAAAAACTGTAGCTTCAAAAAGACATTTTAGTAAGGGATTTGAAAGCCAGGTAAAAGCCAATAAGTAAAAGCGAGATGGCAATCATCGCCTAGGCGGTTAAAGGCTATTTTAAGTAAGCAAGTAAGAGATGCCATCATAAAAATTTTATGTTAATTGTTTTGCTATCAGCCGACAGATGGCAGGAAGAGCTTTATTTATATGTTTATGCTATTGGCAGTTAGTGAAACCAAATGTAAACGTTAAAGAAATTGTTACGATACATTTTTGAAACATATTGTAGCTCATAGAGGATTAGCTAGGCAAGCCGGGCTTTTCGGCTTATATGGAAGGCACGCCACTGAGTGTTATTATAGATCATATTAGTAAATCTATTTGTCTAAGCGGAAGTTAAATGGTGAGCGGAGAGTAGTTTATTATTTAGTTATTGGCTAAGGAGTATGCGCTGTGGCACAGTGGTTGACGTACCCAACTTACACTCCGGCGGACAAGGTTCGAATCCCGCCGCCACCGGTATTTTTAATTATTAATTTTTTATTTAATATTCAATTTGTCTTTAACAGATATTAAATAATTAATAGAAACAAGAAATATTGGAATAAATATAGGATATTTGGATTTACGACAACTTTATTAAGCGTTCAAGGAATTGTGACACGCCAGGGGACTGATGTTACGAGGATTTATTCCATAATTTTACAAACTAGCTTATATATCGACCCAGCCAAGAGCAATACACTCGGGGTGACCCTGTCTGACATTTAGGCAGGGCTACACCTCGTTACAACAACAACTGAGCATCAACCCGGGAAAAGTCGAACCGGTCCTTTTCACCAACCGCTATAAGATACCACCGATAAACCCACCAAAACTGAATGGCGTGTCGGCAAGAAAAAAGAAAAATCTTTTTTTTAATTTTCAAAAATTTTTTTACTATCATTTCTTATTGAAGTTACAAAATATTATCATTAAGGTAAATATCGTAACTTTACTTATAAATAGGCAACCTACTTTAATAGAAACTCAGGTGCGCAATGCAAAAACTGCGGTGCGCTTTACTTTTCGTGAAATAAACTGATTTAATAACTTTTCTAAATCAAGTTTGTCTGTAATCTCCCGATGCACATGTAAAATAGCAATGTTATTAAGCCGATCCTGCGACATTGTAGACCTTAAATATGATTTGAGTCGACGGAGAACAGAAAAACTTCGTTCATTTGAACAAGATGAGCCAGGAATCGTGATGAGCAAGCGAACAAATCGATGGAATTCTGAAATAATCCCTCTAACCCATTCATATTTTTTCAGAAAATCTACAACCTCTCTCAGGTTATTAGCTTGCTCATTTTGTCTTTTTAGAAGTTCCATAAAAATGTTGCTGTCGCTAAGCAAACGTTCTTTGTCAAAATCATCTTTATAAAAATTCACAATGACATCAATGTCTGCGGCCTGACCGATTGCAAACCTTTCCAACAATTTGAAAAATTGCGCGGAATCATTTTCAAATCGCCTTCTCAGTGACGAAATTAATTGATCATAAATTTCGATGGACGACTTTCTAAAAAAATCTTTAGCAGTCTTGAATTGAACGTTTGTGGTTGTATCTGTATCGAGGCGTTTCGGAATTTTTCGTTGACGCGGAATTCGTGGTTCGTCAATTTCGAGATCCTCAGCTGCTTGCACGCTTTTTTTTGCCAAATTTCTTCAAATTTTGAGTCACGAGAAGCGTTTAAAACGTCAGTCACTGCTCCGACTTTTTCGTATGATTCGATGACGGAAAGATTCATCTTTTGCAGGTCTTTGTTCAATATTTCGATGCGATCAAACATTTCTATTAACATGTTCAAATAAAACGTACAATCAAAAGACTCCATGTAATCGTAGAATCCAGATGCCTTGACTGACATTGCACTGTTAATTT
The DNA here is from genome assembly GCA_964058755.1 of Campiglossa producta. NCBI lineage: Eukaryota > Metazoa > Arthropoda > Insecta > Diptera > Tephritidae > Campiglossa > Campiglossa producta. Next base: position 103,529,569 of record CAXKVI010000001.1, on the reverse strand, counting down.
GCTTGTCGACACTGCGATCATTGAAAAATTGCATTAGTAGAGCATATTTGTCCCTCACAGTTTTTATTCGTACAACCCATCTGTATCATGAAAATAACAAAATCTAAAAATCTTAAACATGTATGTATATTTCGACGTGCCATACGAAAACTAACACTTTTAAAATTGCCTACGAAAAATTACACTTTCAAAATGATGTAAGAAAAGTAACACTTTCAATTTGTGTCTGACGAAAACGAAACACTCTTAATTTATGCTGGCGAAAACGAAACACTTTTAGGTAGTACATTTTCTTCAAACAAAAAGTGAAAGTGTTAGTTTTCGTCAGAAACAAATTGAAAGTGTTAGTTTTCTTCAGACACAAAATTTCTAGTGTTAGTTTTCATATGGCACGGCGATTTAAACTGAATAAAAAAAAATTGGTACACTAAAATTTTTTTGAATTTCATTAGACAGGGTCTAAGATGGTATTTCTAAAATTTTGTAATTAAAAAATAGCCAATTATATAACAGAAAGAAAAATAAATTTGCACAAAGTTCAGGGGAATCTTTCCAAATTTGCTAAACGGCCATCAAAATTTTCACCTTTTTTGGCAGAATTTTTAGAAATTTTCTGAGTACGCAGTTGTTGTTGTTGTAACAAAGTGTAGCCCTGCCCAGCGTGCAAAACGGCGTTCAGTGGACAGAGCGAGACATAGGACGCAACGGACGTGTCCTGGATGTGCTTCAGGGCCTGCGTATGCACCTTTGGATCAAACGGCGAAAGTGTGAGGTGCCGGATCTCATCAAAATGCTCACGTAGATGCGCCCTTACGGTCCTAGGAGGTGGCTCATACTCAAGCAGTAGTCTGTTGGGATGTTGTGGTTTGCAACAGTTCAACAGGTACTGCCTGTTTAGCATTTCATTGTGCTCCAAAACTGGGAGCATTTCCACCTCATGATGTAAATGATGTTCTGGAGACATAAGGACGCATCCCGTGGCGGTTCTGAGTGCGGTGTTTTGGCAGGCCTGCAGTCTTTTCCAATGAACCTCAGCAAGCCCAGGCGACCATATCGGCGACGCGTAATTCAGGATCGGCCGACCAATTGCTTTATAGGTTGCCAGCAACGTTTCTTTGTCTTTACCCCAAGTGCTGCCGGCTAGCGACTTGAGAATTTTGTTGTGGCTTTGTAGCTTAGAGACAATTGCGGTTGAATGAGCAGCGAATTTGTGCATGGGGTCGAAAGTTACCCCTAAGATTTTGGGGTGGGAGACAGTAGGTAATTTTTGGTCGCCTACGTAGATTTCTAACTCCATGCCAACTTGCGCCGTCGCCGAGGACTAGTGTCGCCGAGGACTTCGTTGGCGACAATGTCAGGTTCCGAGCAGTGAAAAACTCAACAAGAGAGGGCAGATAACCATTGATCCTAGAGCACAGCTCATCAACGGAAGTGCCAGATTCTAGGATCGTACAATCGTCTGCGTAAGAAACAATCGAGACTCCATCTGGTGGGGAAGGGAGCCTCGAAATATAAAGATTAAACAAAATCGGGGAAAGGACACCACCCTGTGGTACCCCTTGTTTAATCTTTCTCGGTTTTGATTTTTTGTTTCTGAAAACTACAGACGATTGACGACCACTCAGATAGTTGGCGGACCAACGCTTAAGACAGGGGGGGGGAGCGATGAATCTTCCAAATAGGATACCAGTTGTCCATGATTTACTGTGTCAAAAGCTTGAGACAGGTCAAGAGCAACTAGAACCGTCCTGTGATGAGGGCTTTTCTGGTTGAGTCCGTCAGTTATCTAGTGTTAATGGCATTTAGAGCAGATGTTGTGCTCCGTATTTTTCTAAAGCCATGTTGGTGCTCGGCTAACCTCAACTTTGATGTGTAAAGAGGAAGTAATACCGCCTCCAATGTCTTCACTACTGGCGAGAGGAGCGATATCGGACGATAAGACTCCCCTACGTTAGCTGGCTTGCCAGGCTTTAGTAGTGGGACCACGACTGCCTGCTTCCATTTTTCAGGTATGACAGAAGTGGCCAGGGACAAATTGAAGACGGTAGTGAGGTATTTTACTCCCTCTTCGCCGATGTGTTTTAAATGCACCATGGCTATGTCGTCAGGGCCCATGGCTTTAGAGTTTTTGGCTTTCCTGATGGCCTCTCGAACCTCTGTAGCGGTGATGGAAACGGGGGCATTGTTTTTGTGTTTATGCGCACGCCTGAAGATCCTACGTCTGTCCCTGTCCTGTGCAGGGTGTGGTACAAACTGTCGGCAAAAGGCCGTTGCACTCTTCTTCGGGTCACTAATCCTCTTATCACCAAAGGTGATGTCTACGTTTCTTGGTGGGCCCGTCGAATTTGACAGGGATTTGACTGTGGACCATAATTTTCCAACACCGGTAGAGAGGTTACAAGACCTCAGATGCTCCTCCCATTTGGCATGTTTGTGTTCATCTACCAGCCGTCTGATTTCCGCGTTGAGACCACTGATCTGTGGGTCTGCGGGATCGATGCTACGTATAAGGTCACGTTCATTGGCCAGGGCTGCAGCTTCAGTTGCGAAGTTTGGCCGTATATATTGTATTCTCCCAGCTGGTATGAAAAGGGCTGCAGCTCTATTTATGACCTTACGTATTTCCTTTTCACCTTGGCGTACGTCAGTCGGTATTGGAAGAGCACCAAAGGAGCTCTCAGTAAAGCCAACCCAGTCAGCCCTCCTGAAGTTTACGTAGGATCTCTTCTCAGAGGTGATGAAACCCGGGGCACGATCAACGGACAGGACGATTGGCAGGTGATCTGATGTCAAAGCCACCAGTTTATGCAGTTTATTAGACCCGGACTAACAATTGTTATGTCCGGGGAGCTACTGCAATTTACTGCCATCCTCGTGGGGGCGTCCGTGTTCACCGCGCAGAATGTGGAAGCGTCAATTTGCTCGGCTATTTCCCGTCCTCTGCCGTCAGCAGAATGGCGTGAATGCTACATGTCGTGGTGTGCATTAAAATCGCCCATAATGACACGGTTATCGCCCCGTAGGAAATCGCTTAAATCAGGGCGATAACTTCTGGGACAACAGGTGACGGGAGGTATGTAGATGTTTATCAGCTCGAGATCAACACCTCCAGCTGAAACGACAATACCCTGTCGCTCTAGGGGTATGTCCTCTTGGTCGGTGTTGAATGCAAATTCCCTATACCGCACCGTTTGGTGGATGATGAACGCAAGACCACCCCCACCGTCCGTACGATCATGCCGGAGAATGTGGTAGCCACCACTCGCTCTGAGATCCGAGTGGGTGCCAAGTTTAGTCTCCTGGATTGCAGCAATTTTGATGGAGTTTTGCTGCATAAACTTGGTGATCTCCACAATCTTGCCAGTTATACCGTTGCAGTTTAATTGCATTATTTTGAAATGCGGGGGAGAGGCAATGGTCACTATGGGAGTCAGGGACTGATGCGTTCGCCGTGGAGGTAATATGCTAGTCCGTGATCGTCGTCGCAGTCCTGAAGGCGACAAATTCCGCTCGTTGGGAGACGAGGTAGAATTTTTCGGCAATGTGGGCTGCACAGCTCGACAACACGGCGCAACATACGCATCAGTCCATAAATTTCTGTTTGCGAGCCCTGAGCATATGCGCAGGTGACATTGGCCAAGGCAGGTATTGCACTTGACCGATGGCACTCTGGACGCATATATTCTGTGCCGACAAACAGTGCACATAGTGTGAGGGACCAGGAGCTGATGGCTTTGATTCACATTTGTGCCGGTACCGGAAGAAGAAGAGGGGAGGGGAATATTTTGGGGCGGGGGTTGTAGCTCAGCAGTGCTCACTACATCTGTAGATGTGCTACGTAGGAAGTAGCTGTGAGCTGCTGTATAAGGTGTTGGCGCACTAGGGCGCGAGCTACAACTGGGAACACACAATGCTTGCTGAGCAATATATGTATTGCGAGGGGGAGGCGATAGTGCTACGCCGGAGCGTCGCGAGCCACGAGACGTTCTAGGACGTGAACAGCAAGGCGCCACGAAGGTTTTAAAGAAACTAAGAGGCCGGTGTGTTTTTGGATCTAGTCCGGAGCAACTAGACTTGTGAAGCCAACCTTTACAAGATGTGCATTGCACTGAATGCGAACGTCTGGTATAAATTTTCTTCCGGCACACACAGCAGAACCATTCTGTTGGACCAGGGTTTAGCTCAATGCCAGACCGGAACAAGAGAATAAGGAGCAGCCCTGCTGCAAGGGACTGCTCCAAGGATGACAAATTTAGGGGGAGGAATCGTGACACGTTAGACAGGGTCACTTCGGGTGTACTGCTCTTGGCCAGGCTGTAATATAAAAAAAATACAACCTGGGTCGTTTCGGTACGAAGGGTACTGCGCAAGCACATGTACCTTTCTTGCAGAACCGGCAGTACGTAGAAACGCAGTTTTGTAGGCCAGTCAATTTCACTGTAATAATGTGCAAGCTAGAAGTAAAAGAAGAAAAAATTTCCCTGATTTTTTAGAATTTTTTTCGCCCATACAAAAAAAAATTAATCCTAAACATTCTGCCAAAAAAAGGTGAACATTTTGATGGCCGTTTAGCAAATTTTAAAAAATTTCGCTGAACTTTGTGCAAATTTTTTTTCTTCCTGTTATATAATTGGCTATTTTTCAATTACAAAATTTTAGAAATACCATCTTAGTACCCCGTCGATTAAAATTAAATAAAGTGTTCTTTTTCTGTCAAATCTTCGGAAACAATTCTCAGACAAACAGATACTTGCTCGATTCGGGATACATCCGAGGTTTCATCCAATAAAATGGAGGAGTATACGTTCCTTATGTCTTCTATAATTTCCATTGAAACTGTGGTGGCCATTAGTTCGATGATTTCATTTTGACTTCTGTGGTGTAGCCATTTATGACCATCTCTTTGGAGCCAAGCTTTCAGTTCCACGACATCCTCTGCACGGGCCTGTAGGAACGTCATGAAGTTCGATCTTTCATCATTGTTGTCTCCTCTTATAGGCGAACCTTGTATAGCCAGTGCTTTCAATGTGCTGAATATTTTTAATAACGCTGTACGATTATCCATCATCTGGTTGAAATGGGCTGTCGATATTTGCTGAACCACGTTAGTGTTTGCAACGTTCGATAATGCTTGGACGCAATTGAGGTGTAGGCAAGTTGTTGAATGAATTTTTAGTCGATCTGCTCCATGCCTCCAGTTTGAAAAGCCGTCGTCAACCCAGGCTTTCTTAGATTGGACTTCACGCGTGTGCAAATTGATGACTAATTTCCGTTCGCATGCATCAGTACAATCTGTGCAAAATCAGTATTTTTTTCAAAATCACAAATTAGGGCTGGGCAATAACAAAATGACTGTGGGGAAAAGTAGGCATCGCAATACCAACGCATATTTCGATAAACTCGATAGTTCCATAATTTCCAACCCTAGTTAGCAGCTGTAACATGCTAGTAAAATTTGGTGATTTTTAATGGAGAAAACTGGCAGCCTTGCAGGTCGAGTTAGTTGAACAGCTGATTTTTACTTTTTTCATTTTCCACTGCAAGCATAGTTGTCAAAATCAAGGCGCTTACATTTGTTCGTGCGTGTGTGTGTTTATGTTCTCGTTTGTACTTTGACAAGTCTCTTTCAAATTACACTAACAAATACCTGGGGAAAGCTACTGCGTACACCTAACATGAATACACCTTGATTCAGCTGATTGATTTCTGGCATGTACTTACTGCCAGTCTCAAAAAACAAAAAATTTTCGAAAAATGTCAACAAAATCGAGGTGGGTATTTTACCCACCCGGAATTTTCTGAGTGGGTACAACTACCCCACGTACCCACCTATTTTGCCGGCCCTGACAGTCGGTGTTTTTAAAATAAACATTCCCAGCATGGGAGAGTACGGATCGGACTCCCGCCACTCATGGCGGCACTTCCATTTATACCGACGGCTCGAAGTTAGACGGCATAGTGGCAGGAGGAGTTTATTCAAAGGATCTGAACCTTGAGCTCTCCTTCAGACTTCCTGATCACTGCAGTGTGTTCCAGGCTGAAGTTTCAGCAATCATGGACGCCGCGGCTTGGATAGGCCAACACATTATCGGACAACATATTTTTATTCTCAGCGACAGCCAAGCGGCCATCAAATTCCTTGGCTCTTACTTGTTCAACTCTGAACTGACGCTCGGCTGTCGACGATCTCTGCAAGAGATTGCCCAACAGAACCGCGTAAACCTCACATGGGTCCCAGGACATTGAGGGAAATTGTAAGGCAGACGAACTTGCGAGGCAGGGCACGACCAAGCAGGTTCTTCGGAATAAAGAGCACTTAGGTATGCCGTTCGCCACATGCAAGCTAATGCTTAAAGAGTACACACTCCGCCAAGCCAACGAAAGATGGCTGCAATCTCCAGGTTGCCGGATATCCAAAGAAACCTGGCCGAAATGGGATCATAAAAGATCAAGACACATTTATGCCCTAAGGAGAAGAGAAATCTCCATATTAATAATAATAATAATAATAATAATAATTTATTTGAGAGATCTTGAATTGCACATCTAAGACAGAGTCTTTTTAAAGTGCATCAGTCGCAATAATGGCACATAATTTAAGTTTTTATAAAAGTAACATAAATCCTTACATAACTAATGAGTAGAGCAAAAATTTAAAACAAAGCTTAGAAGTGAGTAGAATAGAATGAAGCGGGTAGAATAGAATGGGGTGGGAGGTAAGGAAAGAAAGATAAGAAAGATGAAAGGATTGCAGTATCATTAATAATTCATATGCTCTTAAAGTAATCATGTATTACCATCTTGTAGTTACCTCTATTCAGCAAGGTCCTAATAGGCTGTGGAATGGCATTCCAAAGTCTCACGGCATTAATAAAAAACAGTCTAGTAGATGTCAGGTAGTTATGCTTTGGAACAATCAGAATTTGATGTCGCCTCGACATGGTCATCGTAAGTTTAACAAAAAGGTATTGAGGAGTTCGGTACTCAATCAGCTTGTACAAAAATATGCAGTTACGCGCTGCCAAATAATTTTCAATGCTACACCCCAAGATAGCAGTCTTCCATGAGGAGATATGATCAAACTTTTGAAGGCCATATACATACCGCGTTACATTATTAAACGCAACATTGACTTTATGCAAGGAGATTGAGTCGAGTTTGCTATAAACCACTTCAGAGTATGTAAATAGTGGTAAGACGAGCTGCTTGGCTAATAGGTGTATTAACTGGGCACTGCCTTATTGGTAGGCACGCAGAAAGACTAGGTGTGCCCTACAGACGATGCTGTAGGAGTTGCAAAGATGACGAGGAGGTGGAAACGGTGGAGCACCTCATCTTCAACTGCCCGGGTTTAAGTGGCGCCAGAAAGCGCTTTTTTGGGATGGCCTTCATCAAGTCATCTAAATGGTTCTAGGAGGAGTAACGGTCTCGGTTTAGGAGCGTCAGTCTCGGGATTCTGCTATGTGGAGAATTCCGATAATACAGGGATTTGCCATATGGCACGGTCCTGGAGCTGACTTTCCTAGTGTTGGTAGTCTCACAACGGGCCTCTCGTCACCTGCTGTCCCAGAAGTTATCGCCCTGACCTTAATGTGTTTCTTTGTGGCGATAACCGTATCAACATGGGCGGTTTTAATGGCCACCATGATATGTGGCACTCACGCCTTTCAAGAGGCCATCAGGAAATCTAAAAATTCCAAAGCCATGGGGGCGCTGAGGGAGATAAGTACCTCACATAGTGTACAAGTACAAGTGTAAACTCTTCTTTTGACAGCACAAATCGACGTCAAAAAATTGTTGTTGGCTTACAAATCGCTGGCAAAAATTGGCAAATTCTAACGGGAAAATCTGGGTTGCTATTGTTGTTTTCGTTGAACTCGGCAAAACAGGGAATATCAATGAAACAGGGTTCTTGTTTGCACAAAAGTGTTGCTGTGTTGTACAACTTTTTCACTCCAGTTTGTAGGGCAACTTTTAAGCGAATCTTTCAGTTTATACTTTTATTATACTTTATATCAAAGAAAAAAAAACATAAAATAAAAAAACTTAACACTAGTAAATTTTATTTATTTTACAGAAAAAATTTGATGTAAGAATCTTCGAAATGAGAAATTAGACAGAAAATGAAAACAAACGTTGTAATTTGAAAAAGTTTTTACTCCACTTGAAATTTTCGTTTGATTTGAAAAAAAATTTCACTTCATTTGAAAAAGGTTTCACTCCACTTTAAAAAGTTACATTTGATTTGAAAAAAGTTTGAAAATTCTATATCGCACACCTTACGCCATATTTTCTCTTGTAAAGAATTTATCTCAACAAATTTTTCTAAACGTGGTATAGCTTCAGCATATTCAGCCTTACGAAAATAGTATGTACCCCAATGCGCTTGGGCACGACCACTTTTTTTTTGTGAAAATTCTCAAGCTGTATCATAACATTTGGGATCATCAATCGCATCACCGAGTAGACAATGCAATAACACAGTGGGTTTTTTCGCAAGCTCTTGGCGTATAATTTCTGCTGCTTTATGACGTAGCTCCAACCTGGTATAGCATTGTATCACCGCAGGCCATGCTTGTATTTGTAGATATATATCTAAAGCCGTTTTTGTCATACCCAGCGAAAGTAATAGTTCGCATAGTTGTATTTATATTAGCCATTTGGGTTGTAAGAACCCGGCAAAAGCATATGATAGACGTTCTTGCAATGTATATATAGGACTATCGAGCAATTTGACAGCACCTTCGCACTGTTTCCAGCTACGTTCGACTGTACGACGCTGATTTGACTCTTGCACACAATTTAGCAATAAGGCAGACTGACGCACTTGTAGAGGACCGCGTTCTTGGTAGAGTAACGTTTTTATATAAGGTTCCAATTCTTCATCGGCAAGACGATCTTTAGGTTGCTGTAGAAAAATGACTTTAAAAAAGAGCACACAGAAAAGTTTGCAAAAATACCTAGACCTTAACTAGCACTAGCGCCTGTAAAACGCTGGGCAACGTCATCACTTCATTGTCTTTGGGTTCAACAAAACGTATGCGCTCAAGTCGTGTATCATCCTCCAACAATAAAAGTTGTAAATTTGTCTTGCCATTTGTCGCTTGTGCTAAAGGTAAATCGCCGTTTGTGTGCTGTACTTTCAGGCAAAGTTGTGGCAGTGGCTTTTGTTGAAATTTTGTACGCAAGCCGAGTAAACCTAGAAGAGGAGAACAGTTTTTAAGATTTGTAAGAATAAGAATAGTAAATAACTGTTGGCCACCTCGAGATAGAGCAATGCTTGCAATTCACGCTCCTCCACTTTATCCACATTCTTCAACAAGTTTTCCGCAACTACTTTCAATTCTTCATATAAATTGCTGGTCAATTCATCAATGATTTGTTGTTTTATGCATATCACACGCATGTACCACCAGTTAAGATACTGAAAGCAAAGAAATTGAAGAGGAATTAATGCTGACTCATTATGTGTAAAAATGTATAAACGCTTACCAAAGAATCGTGAAAACTTTGTCGTAAAAAGATCAGCATTTCCTTTGCCAAAACCAAAAATTCGCCCAATTTGACATTTGGATTTATTTCCTCGTCATTCTAGATTAATTTTGAAGTCTTTCCGTAGTCCAATTGCAGCTCCATAGATGACGCAGTGATTCGGTCTGTAGATCTGTAAGCACGAAAAGCGTTCTTTTTAGCAAGTCTTATGTATTTAAATCAACAGCGTACTTACCTGCCACAGCAATAAGTTCATTAAAGTTGCATAAATGTTGTTTACTAAATGGTTCAACACTCATTTAGTTGTTTCTTCTCCTCAAAATTTAATTTGGTATACAATTCCCCTTAATTTTTCTTTTATTTTCTTTGTTTACGTACGAAGTTCGATCGGGATGTGCTAACGAAGTTGCTACTACAAAGCGCATTGTAGCATTTTGAAGTACTTTTTTAAATCTTTAAAATTTTTAAGAAAAAGTAGCAAAACTTGTTTAAAGAGGAACTGCTAACCGTTCAAAATGTAAAATAAACCTTATAAATTCAAGGTATACTTTATTATTTACATTTCTAAGAACTTTTCAACCATTTTTTTTTCATCTTTTTTATAAATTTAGGAAACAAGTATACCTTTGTTTGATACTAATTTTTTATAGACATTTGAATGCAACTCAGCGCTAAATAGATGGCTCCTACACCAAAAAGCAACTCTAATCATCAGGTGTAAAACTCATTTTGGAATTTTGACGTCTATGCCGAAGAGTTTACACTTGTATTGGTACACTATGGTACCTCACAGCCGTTTTCAGTCTGTCCTTGACCACATCTGTCATACCCGATAAATAGAAGCAGGCAACTGTGATCAAACTACTAAAGCCTCCCTGCCAACCACGGCTACCCAGCAATCTATTTTTTCTTATCGAATTCCAACACCATCTCTATTTTTTCGATAAGATCACTAACACCAACGCATATTTTTTAAACTCTATGAGTGTGATTGAAACAGTATGACAAAACCAGTACAGAGGGAAATTAAACAGGTGTTCTCATAAATTAAATTTTCTGTCAAGTGAAAGAAAAAATATTTGAAATTTTTGTTACATTTTTTTTATTTAATTGAAAGAAAAGTACCATAATTAAATTAGTAATATATATGTATAATATTAATAATAACGCGTCTTGTTTTAGCAGTGTGCAGTAAAGGTGGCAGTTGAATACGGCCAAAATTCAACATTGAAGATTTTAGGGCGGCTAGCAGTCGCAGCTGGACAGGGTTGCCGAATTTTTCAGTTCCCAAATCCGGTACTTTTTAGTTTTATTTCGCTTCCTTTCATTTTATATTTTTATGAACTTTGAAAATTTTGTGGACTTTTTACCAGTCGAATAATTTTTATCAAATTATTCTTTTTGAGTTTTTGGCGAAAACAAGTTGAAAAATGCTACATACAATACCAACTACGATGATTGCAATTTCTATCTTGTTGAAGGATGTTGTCAAACCGCTTTGTATTGTTGCTTGGAAGTTTTTCATCACCTTTACTGGTCATCGAACCAAGTAGAGGAGGTTAGGAATTTCTAAACCGCAGAGTATAACCATTAAACCAAACACTGCTTAGTGTGCCTGCGGGCAAATGGCAACTGTATCTTCGCCTATTGTTGTTGTTATTGTTATTTACCTAAGTGCACATACCCAAATCGACATTCTGTTGATATTTACGTATGGCTAGGATTTTTTTTGTTGTACACATTGGTACATTTTTGCCCGTGTTGTTATTGTTATTATTGGTCATTATATTTACGAACTTTGAAAATTTTCTGGACTTTTGACCAGTCGAATAATTTTTATCAAATTGTTCTTTTTGAGTTTTTGGCGAAAACAAGCTGAAAAATGCTACATACAATACCAACTACGACGATTGCAATTTCTATCTTGTTGAAGGATGTTGTCAAACCGCTATTGTTGCTTAGAACACCGACAAAACAAAAATTGAAGGAAAACTCTAGTTAAGCCAGCGTGCAAAGTATACACGGTATAGCCTAGTGGTTAGACTGCCGTGACTAGAAGTTGAAGCCACCGAGATCAAAGCCCGCTCGGAAGCAAAAACACTTTTAGTAAAATCATTACGAATTAGTCAGTAGATCGCTTTCGACAGCGTGAAATAGTACTATTACTATAGCGTGTAATGTTGTTTGTAGCATTTCTTTGAGTTGTTCTTCATAAACAAAAACATAATAATTCAATATGAAGTTTCAATAGGAATTATTATAGGTGAGGGAATCGTGACGCGTTAGACAGGGTCACTTCGAAATGTATTGCTCTTGGCCGAGTCATTATAAAAAAAAAAAAAAAAACCCGGGTCGTTTCGGTACGAAGGGTATTGTACAGGTACAAATACCGTTCTCGCAGAACCGGCAATACGTGAAACCAGCCAAACCCCGTCTTTTGAGCCCCCTCCCATAATTTTAGCTGATTTATTAGCAGTTGACAGCTAAACTAGACAATTACCAGTTTTCTAATACACATTTTGTATTCATGCACAAAAATGTTTTTTATCGGACTCGAGTGATAGTTCCAGTGATGAAAAAACAAAATTTTACCCTGTAAAATCAACAGGAACTGTCCCCCTTTTAAACCCTTTGGCAAGCGTGGAATTATTTTCCAGATCTGAAACTAGTTGCTCAAATTGTTTTGTGTTGGTTATTTTAACCATTTTCTTTATTTAAACAAAATTGGATATTAAAAAAAACACACAAAACAAAACTATTTGACCAATTTGCAGCACGTCGACACGCTTGTCGTCGCAAAAAAGTTTGTCGACAAAATGGTTGTCAATACATGTCAACGCAGTGTCACAATTGCCTTAGCCGATACCAAAAAAGCATCGACCATAGTCAAATGTTATCGATTTTGACAACGCCGATACCAATTCAAGAACATCACCTCAATTCATTTAAGTTTTGACAACCGTAATAGGGGTGAATATCTACAGATCGATCAAATTTTCTTCTTCTTCTTCCATGTCTTCAACATGGCGGCGGGCCTGCGAAGTTGACGAATGCAGGAGCTCTTGCAACTGTTCAAGCGTATTCCTTGCTTGATTAACTAGATTTCGCAAATTTCGTTGGTTGCCCCTGCGGTTCTGCACGCGTGCCGCTGACCGTTCAATTACACGCTGCCTGGTTCTTCCGCGTCGTTCATCACGCCTTTGACGTACGGGTGGTGGAGGTGTCGGACGACGGCTGCGTACTATTGTGGATACGTTAGGGCGATGCAAAAGCGTATGATGAGCTCTGCCACAGTGACGGCAGCTGCCGGTGGAAGTGCACGCCCCTGTAGTATGAGATGTGGCCAAACAGTTTATACAGTAGCGATGTTAGGTTAGGTTCAAGTGGCTGCCGCAGAGGCACACTTAGGCCAGTTTTGAAGGCCCGTTGTGATACCACCAACACAAGGAAAGTCAGCCCCGGGACCCAGCCATATGGAAAATCCCTGAGTTGTTGGGATTTTCCACATAGCAGAATCCCGGGACTGACACTCCTAAACCGACACCGTTACTCCTCCTCGAACCACTTAGATGACTTTATGAAGCCCATCAAGTCCTTTATGTCCAGTTCCGCGATCTGGCTTAGACTATCTAGGAACGGAACTCCCAAAAAGCGCGTTCTCACGCCGCTTAAAGCCGGACAGTTGCAGATGAGGTGCTCCACCGTTTCCTCCTCCTCATCATCTTTGCAACTCCTGCAGCATCGTCGGTAGGGCACACTTAGCCTTTCTGCATGCCTACCAATGAGGCAGTGACCGGTTAATGCCCCTATCAATATGCAGATTTCCCTCCTAGTTAGGGCATAAATGCGTCTAGACCTTTTAAGATCCCATTTTGGCCAGGTTTGTTTCGATATCCGACACCCTGGGGATTGCAGCCATCTTTCGTTGGCTTGACGGAGTGTGTGCTCCTTCAGCATTAGTTTGCATGTGGCAAACGGCATACCTAAGCGCTCTTTATCCCGAAGAACCTGCTTGGTCGTGCCCTGCCTGGCAAGCTCGTCTGCCTTACAGTTTCCCTCAATGTCCCTATGTCCCGGGACCCATATGAGGTTTACGCGGTTCTGTTGGGCCATCTCCTGAAGAGATCGACGACAGCTGAGCGTCAGTTCAGAGTTGAACGTGTATGAGCCAAGGGATTTGATTGCGGCCTGGCTATCGCTGAAAATAGTGATATCTCCTCCGATAACACGTTTGCTTAACCAGGCCGCGGCGTCCCGGATTGCCGAGACTTCCGCCTGGAAGACGCTACAATGATCAGGTAGTCTGAAGGAGAGTTCAAGGTCCAAATCCCTTGAATAAACCCCTCCTCCAACTCTGCCGTCCAACTTCGAGCCGTCGGTGTATATGGAAGTGCCACCATTTGTTTCGGGACACCAATCCGTCCTCTCCCAGTCTTCTCTGCTGGGAATGTTTATTTTGAAGCAGCTATCCCCGACTGTAGTGGTCGCACAACGATCTGTGCTTAGAGGGAGAAAGCTGTAAGATTCCAGAATACTGGAGTGTCCAATAGTACCCGCACCCCAACTGGAGGTTTCTCTTAGGCGCAGAGCTGATGCCGCCGCTGACCGAAACCCTTCCAGATCAAGTGGCAAAATGCCCAGAATGGCCTGGAGGGCTTCGTTGGGCGTTGTCCTTAGCGCACCGCTTATACAGATCATATTGGATCTATGGACTTTCCGCAACAGATTCAGGTATGTTGTCTTGCTCAGTGCCGGCCACCATACGACGACTCCATACAGCATGATTGGGCGAATGATGGCCGTGTAGATCCAACTGCATACTCTAGGGCTGAGCCCCCATTTTTTGCCAATGGCTCTTTTGCATGTGTAAAGAGCGATGCAAGCTTTCTTCTGGCGCTGAAGAACATTCTCCTTCCAATTCAGTTTCCTGTCCAGAACTATGCCTAGAAACTTGGCCTTATCCGACAAGCCCAGGCGCGTGCCATCTAGTTCTGGTAGGCTTAGTGGCGGTATTTTGTACCGGTTGGTGAAGAGGACAAGTTCCACTTTCCCCGGGTTGATACTAAGTCCGCAGCGAGAGGACCACCTCGAAACCTCTCGCAGTGCTACTTGCATCAGGTCACACAGAGTTTGTGGGAACTTGCCTCTGAATGCAATAGCTAAATCGTCTGCGTATGCCACTATCTTCCCGCCCCCCCAGCTTGTGTCACGTAGCAACGAGTTGACTGTGAGGTTCCATAAAAACGGGGAAAGAACACCACCCTGGGGCGTTCCCCTTGTGACATAGCGTGATAACTCGACCGTACCAAGTGAAGAAGCTATTTTCCTTCCTCTTAGAAGTTGGTCAATTAAACCAGTTAGAGGTCTATCTACGCCCAGATTAGTTAGAGCGGAGTTGATCGCCTCCGGGCTTATATTGTTGAAAGCCCCCTCAATATCTAAGAAGGCCACGAGACAGTAGTCCTTTTCACACAGCGATTTCTCAATGACAGATACTAGGCTGTGCAGAGCAGTTTCTGTTGATTTACTCTTGGTGTATGCATGCTGATAGCTAGAGATAAGGTTGCTATCAATAGTCGTTGAAAGGTAGTCGCTTAGTATCCTCTCAAAGGTTTTGAGTACAAAGGACGAGAGACTGATCGGTCTGTAATCTTTTGGCTCGTAGTGGGATGCCTTCCCAGCCTTAGGGATAAACACTACCGTGGCGCTTCTCCAGGAGCCCGGAATGTGGTTGAGAGCCAGGCAGGCTGTGAAGAGAAATACCAGCCATTTAGCTGATGTCTCCAACGTGTTTATAAGTTGCGCGGGGATAATCCCGTCCGGCCCGGCAGCCTTATACGGTTCAAAGCTCTTAACTGCCCACCTTACTCTTTCCTCAGTGATGGGTATGTTTACTGCCAGGTTTGTTGCAGGTGCTAGTGGTGCATCATGCAGATTCCCCGGAAAATGTGTATTCAAGAGCAGCTCAAGGGTTTCCTCTTCCGTGCTGGTCCAGGATCCGTCAGGCTTTCGCAAATAGCTGATGGTTGTTTGACTTTTCGAGAGGACTCGTCTAAGTCTCGCTGTGTCGTCGACCTTTTCGACGCCAGTGCAGAAATTTCTCCACGAGGTTCTCTTCGCCCAGAGCTTTTTTGTAGGCCCTTAGTTTAGCTTTATATTCATGCCAATGAGGCTCAGAGCCGAAGCTCTTGGCCTTGTTAAATTGTTTCCGGCATGATATTCGGAGCGAGTCCAAATCGTAGGACCACCAATGTGGCCTGTGTATACCGCGTGGTTTTGGCACTGGACAAGCCTGTCCTAGAGCATTTGAGAGCGCCGATGTAAATGTAGTAACAAGATCCTCCAGCTCCTCTACTGATGAGGGGGCTTGTGAGGGCAGTACTGGTAGGTCTCTGTCTAATATTTCATTGTGTAACTGCCAATCAGTGTTACGTGGATTGCGCTTCATGATTGGTTGTTCTACAATAAAGTCTAAAACCATTTCTATGTAACGGTGGTCGGAGAAAGAATGTTCTTCCAGAACCCGCCATTTTCTGACCCACTCATAAGCGCCTTCACTACAGATAGTGAGGTCTATGACCTCCCTGCGGGTCTTAGTGATAAAAGTAGGCTCATTACCCACGTTGCAAATCACCAGGTTGGTTGTTAAGAGGTAATCAAACAGAGACTCGCCCCTGGCATTGATGTCGGAGCTCCCCCATTGGACATGGTGAGCATTAGCGTCCGCTCCAATAATAAGGTTACCCGTG
The DNA here is from genome assembly GCA_964058755.1 of Campiglossa producta. NCBI lineage: Eukaryota > Metazoa > Arthropoda > Insecta > Diptera > Tephritidae > Campiglossa > Campiglossa producta. Next base: position 103,513,328 of record CAXKVI010000001.1, on the reverse strand, counting down.
CAGAAATTTGACACCAGGTCTTTCACCTCCGTTTGTGGTGGGGGTTCTTCGGCGTCGTAGGGCATATAGACCGACGCCACCGTCAGGCGGGTGCTGTCGACCGTTAGACTGATAGCGGTAATATCACCATTGGTGTAGTTAGGTAGGAGAAAGGAGTTCAACTCAGACTTGACCAAAATACACGTTCTGACTTTGCTCTCCTCGCTGGCTCGAATGAGCTTGAAGCCCTTAGTCCCCAATCCGCAGATTCTCGAGCTATTGACCCAGGGTTCTTGGATGAGGACCACATCCACGTCGCCTTTAGAAAGACGACTACTTAAAGCAGCCGAAGCCACTTTAGATTTGTGCAAATTAATCTGAAGCACCACCAACATGAGAGCGCACAGACTTCCCTGCCGTCCCCATATTGTCGAGGTTTGCTCCATCCCGGAGGTTGCCTATCAACGACGAGTTGTTCCGATTAACTGCCCGATGTGGCGTTGCAGGAGTCCTGCTGCCTGTAGCGTTAGATGTTAGTCGCTCAGCGTTGGCTGCTACCACCGTGACGTCGAGGACTTCCTCGTCCTGTAGGCTGTCCTCCATCTCCGAGTTGTTCACAGCACTATCGCCAAGAGACGTGGCGGATAACATGCTTTCCGCATCGGAATCCTCCGCTTCCTCTTCTGGTAATAAGTTTTCCGGTTCCCCCGGAGCAGCCGAGAAGGCAGCGCGCTGAGCATCACCACGATATACGTGGATAACGATCTGGCCTACGCTGTAGTGTACTAGGCCATTGCACCTTTTGAGGGGCTCGATTGACTCTTTATTCATGGTGAACACCACCTGTCTGTCGGGCCCTACCGCATCCCCGACCAGATTGACACTCCAGTCATGCGTTGGGAGGGACGGATTCATTAGCCGTAGCATCCCGAGTATTCTCTCGGGTTCGTCAGGGATGGCCGGAATCCACGCCCTTGCCCTTGGACGAGCTGGAATGTCCTTCCAGTCGACGACCTCTATCTTTGCGCCCTGGTAGACTTCACCCAGTTTAGCAGCTGCTGCCTTGTACAGTGCTACGGTTTTTGCATCCTCGCATGCGAGTAATTTAATTTGACCCTGGTGCCAACCCGCATCCGTTACTCGTGCCGAACTACCCGGAAACTCCGGAGCAACGTTGAGAAGAATGTTGCCGAGTTCATTTCGCACGTAACGCCACCGGTCCTTGGGGATGGCCAGACGGTCATTGCCTCGGTCAAGGACGCCTATAAGGATCCTGTCCTTGGTTACCTCAGCAAAGCTTAGTTTGCCCGCTCCAGAGGTATTCTGATGCCGCTTGGGAGGGGGAATAAACTCCAGATCCGATCTCTGGCGCTTGAAAGGGTTAACTTTTAACCTCTTTGGCATGTACGAATTTTGGAAATCCGGTATCACAGCTTTCGCTAGCTCTACAGATTTACTGGAATTCGGCGACAGTGATTCCTGCGGTACCCCTTCATACCTCTTCAGGATCTTTGCAGCCAATCTTTTCTCGTGGTATGTGAAGCGGCGGGGAGATGTCTCCCTGGAGTGCGGACCCGTAGTTGCCATCGCGGTCGCTCTCCTTGCCGACATCTCAGTTGCAGCTTCCTTCTCCTTCGAAACTCCGAGGCCAGGTCGTGAGACTGCTGCCACAGACGTAAAGATACTGGTTTTCATATCAGCGGTTGATGGGAGTTTAGCATCCGCCGTTGTCCGCTTAGCTGCGTTGGCAACCGCACTGGTGCTAGCTCCCATCAAGTCAATCTTATTCGATAGAGGGTTGGTTGACCGACTCGTAGTTGCCATCGCTGTCGATCCCCCCCTTGATTGTGGAACGGAGGTTGTCCTCCGGCGTTGTTGTTGCTTCCTCGCCTGCTCCTCCATAGCTCTCCTTTGCTGAGGAGTGAAATTTGGCGTTGTTTGTTTTTTTGGTTTTTCGTTTTTATTCAGGTTATTCGAGTTCATCTTGTTCGTACGACCCATCGCCGGACAAGGCCAGCTTAGGGTCAAGGGAAGAGTAGGGGAAAATGTGTCGTCCGCCGCGGCAGAGCCCCGTACCGCGGTAAGGCCATGCTTACTCTCTGAGGCGACCCGGTGTCAGAGAGGCTCCGTTCAAATACAGCCACGATTTGCCTCCCGGCTGCAAACGTCCAATGGGCACGGCGGATTCATATCGCTGTACACGCGCGGATTCATATCGCTCTGCTGGAGTCATGGCCAAAAATGCGTGACAGTGGCGTAGAGAGTGGGGGCGACAGCACAGGCGGCATTTTCCCAATTCCATGATGAGATCTGTAGGGAGAGAACGTGAAAGGAAATCAGCATTGTGGTAAAGTAAAGTTATTATGAGAATTGGGTAATTATGGTTGGGAATATTGTATTAACAGAGAGCTAGGAGGAGGGTAATAAACATATTTTGGTGATGTTCCGCGTGATTATTCCATTTTGAGTGCGGATATCAACGACACGAACATTGCCATCGGGTCCTGGGTGGAGGTTCGAAATGCGTCTGAGTCGCCATTCGTTGGGTGGTAGAAGGTCGTCCTTAACAACGACCAGATCACCTTCTTTGAGGTTCGGTTGGGTATTTTTCCACTTATGTCTTTTATGGGGTTGTAAGAGATACTCGTTTTTCCAGCGGGTACTAAATTGGTGGTCTAGTACTTTAAATAACTGCCATTTGTTCATTGGGCTGAGATTTTCTGCGTTAGGTTCCGGCAGAGATACTAGTGGGGCACCTCGTAGGAAATGTCCTGGGGTTAACGCTAGTAAATCTGTAGGGTCTTCGGACATAGGAGAGATAGGCCTGGAATTGAGGACAGCCTCAATTCGAATAATTAGAGTCGTAAATTCTTCAAACGAAAACTTGTGGTTGCCGGCGACTTTCGTTAGATGAGTTTTAAAACTTTTAACAGCGGCTTCCCATAGGCCGCCCATGTGAGGAGCGTATGGGGGTATAAATTGCCAGGAGAGGCCTTGGGGGGCGTAATTTTCGCCAAGCTTTGGACCCACTTCTTGGAGGAAAATTGAGATTTCCTTTTGCATTGATCGATGAGCGCCGATAAAGTTTTTTCCGTTGTCGGACATGATTTTGTTCGGGAGACCGCGGCGGCCGACAAAACGAGCGAATGCGGCCTTAAAGGCTTCCGTGGTTAAGTTGGAGCATACTTCGAGATGTATGGCTTTGGTGGAAAAACAGACAAATACGCATACATACGCCTTGGTGTGAGAGGGCCGGCGGAGAGGTGACGTTTTGACGAGAAATGGGCCTGCGAAATCGACTCCGGTAGAGTGAAAGGGAAGGGTATAAGTTGTCCTTTCAGCTGGTAATGCACCCATGATCTGCGAGTTCATCCTTTGTTTATGGATCGTGCAGGTCTTGCATTGGAATATGAGTTTCTTCACCTTTTGTCTGAGTCGAGGGATGTAGTAATCCTGTTGGATCGTATGGGTCATCAATTGGTTTGCGGCATGCAGCAAGTTAGTGTGAGTGAAATCCAACAGTAAGGAGCAGAATACGGAGTTATCGGGAATTATGATAGGGTAGCGCTCGTTCTGGCTGAGGTTCGAGTTTGCTAGCCGACCGTCCACCCTCAATATGCCACTTTCGTCGAGTTTGGGGTTCAGAGTGAGTAGTGAACTCTTTTTGGAGAGTGGTTTGTTGGACTGTAGATCCGCAATTTCGGCAGGGTAATATGCATGCTGTGTCGACAGGACCAATCGAACTTTTGCCTGGTGAATTTCCTCTTGGGTTAGAGTTCTAGTTTCTGGAATATCGAGACCCTTTGCCTTGTATATAAAGCGATACATATAGGCAACGACTCGTAGAGCTCTGACGTAAGAAGAAAACCGATCTAAAGGGTCTGTTATCTCAATAGCGTGGAGTGCTTCAACACGTTTTTGTTCTGGTGGATTGGAATTGTGAGGAACTGTCTTGGTCCAGAAATCGGGGGACTTGGGTAGCCACTCAGGGCCTTTCGACCAGAGGGAGGATTCAGATAACTTCTGGGGTTTGCATCCGCGTGTTCCAAGATCGGCTGGGTTATCGCCACTTGACACATGGCGCCAAGTAACATTGCCGACATTTTTGAGAATTTCTGCTGTACGGTTCGCTACATATGTTTTCCAGCTATGGGGTGGCTTTTCGAGCCATGCTAGCACGATTGAGGAGTCTGACCAGAGGAAAAGTTCATTTGAGGACAGATTTAATTGAGAGGTTATCTGTTTAACTAGTTTTGAGAGTAGTACTGCGCCAGACAGTTCGAGACGAGGAAGACTTACAGTTTTTAACGGAGCTACTTTGCTTTTAGCTACTAGCAAATGAGTAGTGAAGTCGTTTTCGTTATGCTGCACTCTTAGGTACACACAAGCGCAGAATGCCTTTTCTGAGGCATCAGAGAATCCGTGTATTTGATATGGTTTGTCAGGGGAAAACTCGACCCATCGGGGTATTTTGATATCACTTATTGCCGAGAGATTTTCCCGAAAGGTACTCCATTTGTGTAAGGCGAGAGGTTTGACTTGTTCGTCCCAGTCCGTTCCTTCCAACCAGAGTTGTTGGAGGAGAATCTTGGCTAATATCATAATTGGCGCTAGCCATCCTGCCGGGTCGAACAATTTCGCTATTGCTGATAATATTTGCCGCTTTGTGCGTGAGTTGGCGGCTGGTAGAGGGTCATATGTGTATGAAAACGAGTCGTCGATAGCGTTCCATTTTATTCCCAGGGTCTTTGTAGAGCTGTCATCATGGAATTTAGGAAAATCTGCATCGAGGAGGTCAGATTTTGGAATGGATTTGAGTATTTCGGGGTGGTTAGCCGTTATTTTCTTCAGAGGGAAGCCGGCTGATTTTAATGCTTCGATAACTTGTGTCATGGAGCTGATTGTGGACTGTAGGTTGTATCCGCCAGAGAGTATGTCATCTACATACGTTTCATGTAGAAGCACTTTTTTGGCGAGGGGGAATTCGTCTTTGGTGTCTTCCGCTAGCTGATGGAGGGTACGGATTGCTAGGTATGGAGCACAGTTGACACCAAAGGTAACTGTTTTCAATTTAAAATCTTCTAGAGGTGATTTTGGGGATCTGCGAAATACAATTCGTTGGTAATCCTGATCTTCTGGGTGAATGAGTATTTGGCGGTACATCTTTTCGATATCGCCATTAAAAACGAACTTGTAGAGGCGCCATTGTAGTATTATCGGCATTAAGTCGTTTTGAAGGGTTGGGCCGGTGTGTAATATATCGTTCAACGAACTTCCCGAGTGAGAGATTCTCGAGGCATTGAAGACTATTCGTACCTTAGTTGTTTTGCTGTCTGGTTTTATGACAGCGTGATGGGGCAAGTAAAAGGAGTAATATTTTCCTTTTTTTATAATTTCGAGAGGTGATGTGGGTTCCATGTGATCCATGGTTAAATATTCTTCTAATACTTCAGAATATTTCTCTTTTAATTCGGGTTTATTTTCCAGTGTTCTCTCTATGCTAATATACTGCTGTTGAGCAGCGGGTCGTGAGTGACCGAGGGCTAAGGTTTCTGGAAAATTTTCTTTGAATGGGAGTTTTACCATGTAGCGGCCATCTTCTTTTCTAACGGTACTCTTTTTGTAGAGCTCTTCGCAGAAAGTATCTTCATCTGTGACGGGTTTAGTGGACTGAACTTCTTCTTGTTCCCAAAAACTTTTAAGGAGGTCATTTAGAGAGTCCAGGGGGTTTCAATTATTTGCGTGGAGTACGTTGCAATCTGCTCTGTTATTGGGCCGCTCAATATCCAACCAAATATCGTGTTTTGAGCTATTAGACTTCCAGCGACATTAGTTTCGAGGCCTTGCAGAAGAATTTGCGGGATTATGTCGCTGCCGATTACCATATCTATTCTCCCTGGAGAACCGTAATTGGGGTCTGCTAGTGTGAAAGAGGAGAACTGTTCCAGATTTTCGATTACCACTTTGGAAGAAGGGAGGAAGTGAGTTAATTGTGGTAATATTATGGCTTTTGTATTAAATTGTGTTTGTGAATCCCGAGAGCATATTGTTAAACAACAGGTTTTATTGGAGTTTTGCACTACTCCTCCGCCCATGCCTAATATTTGGTAATGAGATTTCTGAGTAGGCAGATTTAGCAATTTTTGGATTCTCGAGGTTATGAATGACTTTTGGGAGCCTTGGTCCACCAATGCCCGGACCTTGAAAGTTTCTCCTCGCTGGAGTATGGGGACAATTGCCGTGGGCAGTAACGTTCTTTCTTTGTTACTGGAGAAGTGAGCTAGGGTTTTATTTTCTTTGGGAGGTGGGGTTTCATTCCGAGATTCTCGTGACTGCATTTCCTGCTTGGAAGTCAAAGGTTTTGGTTGGTAATTTTCTGCTTGAGGCGGATCCTTGAATGGATTTCTTATTTGATGTTGTCGAGAAGTATTTGAGTTCGTTGGCCGAGGTGTTTGGTAGTGTAGCAGGGAGTGATGTCGCTTTTGACAATATACACATTTGAAGTTGCTACAACATTCGGATTCTAAATGGGAGAATGCTAGACAGTTTTTATAATAATTGTTGTCTTTGCGCTCCGATACGCTAAGTTGTTTGAATTTAACGCAACTCATCATGGAGTGGTTTGAATTGCACAACTTACATGAGACTTGTCGGGACTGTTCGCTATGGAAGGAGTGAGATTTATTTTTGAAGTTTGAATGTTGAGGTGTGGAGGAGCGAGGAGTGAAGCTCGAGTTTGAAGTGCGGGGTTTGCTTGGCCTATAAGTACCTAGCCGTTCTACTACTTCGTATCTGGTCGTGAGGAATTTGTCCATTTCCGACCAGAGTGGTAATTCCTTCCTAGATTCCAGCGATTGTTCCCATAATGCGAGAGTTTCATTGGGCAGTTTTGAGGAGCATAAATAAATAAGTATTGGGTCCCAATTGCTAGTTGGTACATTATTAGAGTTAAGAGTAGCGAGGCAGTTGTTTATTGTGGTCTGAATTTCTTGAATTCTTTCTCCACTTTCATAGAATACGGGTTGCATATTGAAGAGGCTTTTGAGCTGACTATCTACCAGAATTCTTCGATTCTCGCGTCTGGACTTGAGTGCTCCCCAGGCTAACTCGAAATTTTGGTCGTTGAGGGGGTATTTTTGAATTATAAGGGCTGCTTTTCCCCCTGGTTTTTTGTCGCAGATGGTAGAGTTTTTGAGCTGGCGACAATTTAGGGTGGTTTATGTATACTGCCGTAAACATATCTCTAAAAGACGGCCATGTCTCATAACCACCGTGAAATACTTCTGTATCGCATGCGGGTACTTTGAGGTAGGGTTCGCGGGTAGGGAGGGTTCCTATGGTTGTGTTCTGGATTTGGATGGTGGATGCTGGTTCCAACGTTGCCAGAAGCTCATTTATTCGGGCTTTGGTGCTGATGTTTGTGCCCATCGCGGTGTCATATTTTTCTGTGAGAGCCGTCAGGGATCGTTCATCCGTGAGATTAAGATACGCTGCTTCATATGCCCTTTCTACTGCTGTTATGTGTCTGCTGAGTTCCTCCAAGTATGTCTGTAAACTGGGTTTGGTGTGATTTGCCTCGTCAGTATTCCACCATTTTTCGCAGAATTTTTCGAGTTTTGTCAACTCAAACAGGGATTTTTTCAAAATTTGAGCCAATTCTTCTTCTTCCGAATGGGACTTTGACCGTGTTTTAGGTCCTTGTTGGGGTGCTGGGAGATTTAATTTATCAGTTTTTTCTTCGGCCATTTTTAAGAGGTTAAGAGGTATTTAATGGACTGGGTTTATTTTTTAATAAATTGTGTATTAGGAGTACACTAGAGTATATTTGAGGGGGCTGTGTATTAGAAGTACACAAGAGAGTTTTTTTTTTAAATTAGAGTCCTGTGTGTTAAGAAGCACACCTGAGTATATTTAAGGGTTTGTGTATTAGAAGTACACGAGAAGGTTTTAATATTTAAAATTGTAATTGATCTTTTCTTTATTTAATTAGGGATGTAGTTTTGATGATAACTAAATTTGACCACCTTTTGTGTGGTTTGTGCCCAGTGTATTTTTGTGCGCCTTTTTTGCTATTCAGGCCCACTGTGCTTACGGTGAATTTATATATGTATGTATGTATGTGTGAAATGGATAAAATTTGAGAGGCTGGAATATTTACTTGCTTCCGCGTCTTTGACTGCAAGTATATATATATGTTTTATATGTACGCTGTTGTGAGGGTGGGAGTATGCACTTGTCTCAGCGCTTCTGAGTCCACGTGTATTTTTTGGTATGTACTTATGTATATGCAATTTTTTGGAAAATTTTAAAGTTTTGGTGCTGAGAGTGGAGGGAATTGGAGTAGCTGAATTAGAGTGAGTGTGAGGTGATTGTCCACATATGTACGTACGCCAATATATGTATTAATTTTTCTCTTTTTTCAGGAATGTAAATTGGAAAATCGGCTGTACTTGGTACGGTAGTTAGAAATGGGTAAGTATAGGGAGGTGAAAGCGTTTGGTATATAAACGTGGGATATATATGTATTTTAAAAATGGGTATGATTTATACACAAGTCTGTAACTGTCGTTGCGTACAGACGTGTTTCAACTTGCTCGCACAACTCCTTACATTTTTCTTTTTATTTTGCTATGTCTAAGTGCATAATTTGTGACAATAAACTCTTGGAAGATACTAGTATCTCCTGTAATATTTGTTGCCAACAAGTGCATTTAAAATGTGCAAAATTAAACTCGAACTGCGTAAAACTTTTAAAATCAAATGCAAACATTTTGTATAGATGTGATATTTGTGTTAACAAAACTCTACCTTTCTATATATCAAAACTTGACGAAATCTATTCATCTCTGAGAGAAATAAAAAAAGTTTTGGTGGGTGTTAATCGTGTTAGTGCAAATCTCACTGCCACTACAACTATTGCCACGCGCTCGCAAAAAAAGGGTATTGAACCCTCTCCCACATCTTCTCAGCCTAAGCGCGCTCAACCGGAACAACTACAAACAGCTGACAATACCGCGGCAGCACCTATGCTTGTTGTTACTGATAGTGAGAACCGCGTTGCCTCGCATGTGCACTCTGCTACTGCTGACGTCGCTTTAGCTGAAGCTACCGAGCATCAAGCCTCTGCTGATGGGTTATCGCCTATTTTGCCCACTCCTATTCGCAATCAACAAAGTATTGATGCTGCACTCGCTACCTCGCTGAATAACAAAAACTCAATATCAAATGAAACTGTGAATATGAGTGATGGGTCCAACAACAAACCAACGTACTCTAGGAGAAGACAAGTGAATAACCGAAAGCAAAATAAGTCTGGTGTTGTATTTGGCTCGAGTATCAACAATGATCTCAATGTTGCTGTTCGCAAATCTTGGCTTCATCTATTTTCTTTCGCATCTTCTGTTACTAAGGATGATATTATTAAATACGTCTCTCAGAAAACTGACATTAGTGCGGAGGAGCTAATGTGTTTCAAACTTTTTAGAAAAGATGAAGACGAAAATACTGATCGAAAGTTTTTCAACTTTAAACTTGGCGTACCAACAGATAATGTCGCTATGGTCCTTAATGAGTCACTATGGCCTAAACATGTGAGGATCAAGCCTTTTTTCCAAAAGTCTGGGCTGAGTGCAGGCAAAACCTAGTTGGTAGTGACTTAACAAATTTACAACGTCCTAAGTCCTCTACTGCTCCTACGGGTCTTAAGATCTACTTTCAAAATATTTCCGGTTTAAGAACTAAATCCCACATTGTTAACTCATACAGCGCCCAAATGGACTTTGATATTATTGCCATAGTCGAGACGTGGTTAAACCCTGATTTTTTCGATGGTGAATTCTTCGATTTAAACGCCTACGATGTCTTCCGCAAGGACCGTGATCCTGCCAAGACTGGCTCTCGCAGAGGTGGAGGCGTTGGTATCGGCTAAGGCAATTGTGACACTGCGTTGACATGTATTGACAACCATTTTGTCGACAAACTTTTTTGCGACGACAAGCGTGTCGACGTGCTGCAAATTGGTCAAATAGTTTTGTTTTGTGTGTTTTTTTTAATATCCAATTTTGTTTAAATAAAGAAAATGGTTAAAATAACCAACACAAAACAATTTGAGCAACTAGTTTCAGATCTGGAAAATAATTCCACGCTTGCCAAAGGGTTTAAAAGGGGGACAGTTCCTGTTGATTTTACAGTGTAAAATTTTGTTTTTTCATCACTGGAACTATCACTCGAGTCCGATAAAAAACATTTTTGTGCATGAATACAAAATGTGTATTAGAAAACTGGTAATTGTCTAGTTTAGCTGTCAACTGCTAATAAATCAGCTAAAATTATGGGAGGGGGCTCAAAAGACGGGGTTTGGCCTCAGGATCCCGAATCTGGAAGCACTTTTTTAATACTTTGCTTCTCTGAAGAGATATTTGCAATCAAAGTTGCAAGCTTTCGTGTGGTTGTTGTAATTACATTACACTGCGCCAAAAAGAATGAGTAAGGTGGCATGTTGCCGCGGTTCAGGCAACCACCCGGACTTGAGATGGCGTAGCCCAGGGTTATTTATTATAAGGTCACCAGCTCAGAAAGGTGTTCTGCACATAAATACCATGGATTCCGCCCCAATTTTGGTATCGAGCCGGGTCAATTTTCGGTTTTTTGACCATAACTTTTCACTGAAACAAAAAATTAAAAAATCGCTTCCGGATTCGTAATCCTGAGGCCAAACCCCGTCTTTTGAGCCCCCTTCCATAATTTTAGCTAATTTTTTAGCAGTTGACAGCTAAACTAGACAATAACTATCCAAAGTCACAATCACTCCGTTGCTGTCCTTTTTCAGGAAAATCTGCAGTTAAGCTGAACAGACTATGAATTTTTGCAAACAAAATTAGTTAAACGCTCGCAATCGGTAAATTTTTAATTTTTTGTGACAATAAAATTCATGACAAACTGTAAAGATCGCAGTTTTTTTTGTAAAATTATCGATAACACGTCAACATCAATACATTGCTTTAGTAAATACCCTTTTTGCCGTGTGTTGATGTCGATGTCGATACAAAGTGATGTCGACAAAGAACTGACGTCGAAGTTAGCATTGACGACCGTAATAGGGGTGATTATTTATTTAGAAATCAAAAAATGTACATATTATATGAATTTAAAATGTATATGAAAAAATGAAGTAAAACACATATACTTACCTTTAAAAAACCCATATTTACCTTAAAACTCATATTTACCTTAAACTCATACTTACCTTAAACTCATACTTACCTTAAACTCATACTTACCTTAAACTCATACTTACCTTAAAATCATACTTACCTTAAACTTACACTTACCTGTAAATTAACATTAAAATCAAATTTATACTACCTGTATAACACCCTAATGCAAAATCAAACTGGAAGAATACCGCTTCTTTGTCATGTACTTACCTTTTTAAGTATACATGTACATATGTATGTATGTCCAAATAAGTAAAACCTAAGGCTCAACGGACAACGGCTAAGCAGAAGTTTTTTAGTTGTCGTTGAGCGCACGGTAAAACCATTTATTTCTCTTGCCCTTAAAAATATTATTTTTGTGCATATTAAAAGGTAACTTAAAATATTGTGAAAAAACTAAAATTAAATCGTTACTAAAAACTTGTAAAAATCATAAAAACAAATAGTGTAAAAAAACCATACATTGACCATCGATTAAAACTAAAGTTTATTTAAAAAAAAAAAAAAACTTGTGTACTTACTGTGGTGAAGGGAAAAAGGGGCGTAAGTAGCCATCTCCCAAATCAGTGCGTGAGTGCAAGTATCGACCCCATCCTATGAACTTAAACAATGATATTCTTATTATCATTATTTAAACCTATGTTTTCTATGTTATAGTGAGTTAAAGTATAATTTGTCTTATTATCAATATTTACTACTCTATATGGCCCTTTTGCTAAACCGCAATAGCAACCGCATTTGCTGGCGTATGCCGATGATATTGATATCATTGGCCTTAACAGCCGCGCCGTAAGCGCTGCTTTCTCTGGGTTAGATAAGGAATCGAAAAAAGTGGGTCTTGCGGTTAACGAGGACAAGACGAAGTATCTGCTGTCATCAAAGAAAGAATCGGCGCACCTGCGCCTTGGCAGCCAAGTCACCGTTGATAGCTACAAGTTTGATACGGTGAGAGACTTCGTCTATTTGGGAACCAGCATTAACACCGAAAACAATATCAGTCTAAAAATCCAACGGAGAATCACCCTTGCCAACAAGTGTTACTTTGGACTAAGTAGGCAATTGAGAAGTAAAGTCCTCTCTCGACAAACAAAGATCACGCTCTATAAGTCTGTCATAATACCAGTCCTGATGTACGGCTCGGAATCATGGACAGTGTCAAGAGAAGATGAGATGGCCCTTGGAGTATTTGAGAGAAAAGTTCTCCGGAAGATTTATGGTCCTTCCCGTGATGCCAACGGCGAGTATCGAAGGAAATTTAACGATGAGCTGTACGAGCTTTACGCAGACCTGACCATAGTTCAGCGGATTAAAGCTCAAAGGCTCCGCTGGCTGGGTCATGTTATGCGAATTGACAAAGGAGCACCAGCACAGATAGTTTTCCTATCGACAACCGAATTCGGCAGCAGAGGAAGGGGGAGACCTCGACTGAGATGGAAACAACAGGTGGAGGATGACTTGAACTCCCTTGGGGTTTCCAATTGGCGTCAGTTATCGCTAAAAAGGAATGACTGGCGTGCTTTGATACGAAACGGCCAAAATCGCCTAGGCGGTTAAGCGCCATTATGACGTAAGCCAAGATTAGATAGGGCCCTTTGTATCTACTATCTAACTTATGACCTGCTTCATTAACTAATACTAGATCTCCTAAATTTATTTCCTTATATTGTAGATTTTTATCAAAATAAAACTTTTGTCTCTCTTTAGCTTCTTTTACTAGTTTATTAGCTCTTTGTTGAGCTATTTGTAATCTAAATTTAATTTCTTTTTCGTAAGCCTAATAATTGTATAATGGGCTTACGGGATTTTCTTTTAAAAATTCGTACGTCAGGGGTATTTTCCCAAAAATTAGCTCGAATGGGCAATAGCCATGAACTCTGGATGGTGTTATATTATAACAATATGCAAAATATTTGATATACTCATCCCAATCTTTGCTAGTGGATATATAAGACCGAATATATTCGTTAAAAGTTCTGTGACTACGCAACAGTGCCTAAAGTTTGATGGTGATATGGGGTAGAAGTCTTGTGTTCAACTTTTAAAAGTTTACACAATTCTTCGAATACGTTGTTTTTGTATTCAGTTCCCATATCAGTTATGATTGTTTTCATACAACCATAAATTAAGATAAAGTTTTCAAAAATTGCTTTGGCCACTGCTATCGCGTGTTTGCTCGCAATTGGAATTGCGATCAGATACTTTGTTAAATCATATACAATTGTGACTGCGTATTCATTTCCATTTGTTGATCTTGGTAATGGACCGATTGTATCAATTTGCACTATATCGAACACTTTCGTTGGCGTTTCTGTTATAGTCATTGGTTCTTTAAATTTTTATTTATTTTATTTTTACTACATTTTACGCATTTTTTAATATGATTTCTTATGTCATTTTTCATATTTTTCCAATAAAATTTCTGTTTTATTTTGTTCGTTGTTCGATTGATTCCTGGGTGGCCACCATTAACAGGATCATCGTGATATTTTAGCAAGCTATTTTTAATTATTTCTTTATTAGTCACATGCATAACCTCCGGAGTTAATGCAATTGTTAAGTTTTTGAGAACTTTGGTACCAATTTCTTTAAATGTGCTTACTCGAGTATATTTATCTTTAAACAATTGGTCTCCTAAGGACAACTGTATTTTACTTATTTTCAAATTGTCGGCTTCTTTCATTAGCCTGGCAAAGAATTGACCTAAATCAATTTTCGCATCAACAATTGAATTATCAATATTTTGATTGCCGGCTTCTTTTGAAAGCCTGGCAAGGGATTGACCTGAGTCAACCTTCGCCTTAACAATCATATTACCAATATTTATTTCGCTACAACTTTTCTTTCCTTTTTTGAAATATAGTTTCGGAGGATCGAAAACGAGCTGGGCTAGCCTTTTAACTTCACATTTATTTATTTATTTATATAGCGCTTTATTTATTTTTGGTTCTCATTGTGACTTTTAAGTTCATTGTGATATTTTAATTTATTAATATTATTATTACTGGAATTTTGCTTTCCAGCTATTCACTCCATCTTCAAAATTTACTCTTGAGGTGGGGCTTCCTGGTCTTCCTGCTGGTTGCAAGTTCTTAAAACCGCGTGATTGACTTCCGAAATTTCTTCCAGTTCTTTGGTTATTATTTCTATTATTACTATTGTTGTTATTATTAAAATTATTGAAACGTGATGGGAATGTACGCCTTTGGTTACCTCTGTAAGAGCTATTTTGATAGCTTCTGCGGAAATTACCGCGAAAATAGTTTTGTTGGCGTATGTGCAATAGTGAATTAGGGTTACCCGTAATTTCTGTGCAGCTATTTGTAAATTTAGATACAGCCTCGTTCTTTGAGGCGAACGTTCCAGCTTGCATAATTGTCTTAACCTTATCATTGGAGCAATTTTTACACATAGCTTTTACAGCTGTTTGTGTAGCATATTTGGTGGCTAGATCTGTTGTTAAACCATCAGATATGTATGCCCCCTCTAGTGATTTAGTTAATTTTTCAATTTCTGCAGTATACTGATTAGCTGTCTTACAGCGTTGTTGGATGTGCAGGAGTTTTGCTGTCAAAACTTCTACTGACTCACCCTTTATCGCACTTTTTAGTTTTTCTTTTATCTCTTGTATCGACGCTTCAGAGCTAATAAAATTTCTAGCTGTGCCTTTTAGCTTTGTTTTTATCATGGATACTGCTATTGCCTCATGTTCCCCTTTAATTTGTTCGAGGATATCAAGGGCATCCAAAAAACTAGACAAGTTTTCAGGTTTGCCATCGAACTCTGGTAAGATCGATGACGCAGTTTTGATGAATGCTACCATTGGTTGCGCCATTTTGGGGTTTGTTTGAGAATCAACTTGTGTGACAATATTGCTTTGGGAAAATGTTTCGTGTCTTTCAACACTTTCAGTTTGAACGTTTTTATCAGTATTTGCATGAACTTCGTCTTTTGTTTCTGGTTCTTCTTCAACATCCGAAATACCTTCTAACAACTTGGTGTCGAAGTCTATCTCTATATCTTGTATATAAGATGTTGGTACTTTAAATTCAATGTTATACCGTGATAACGAATATGGCTGTGGCTATTTGCAGATGACCGTCACGGGTCCGTATAAATACGGGCAGCCGTAAAAGTACGGGTCCGTATTTATACGGTCAAAACCGTAGTTTATACGGTCGGAAAATGCCCGTACTTTTACGGCTGGAAAATTCCCGTACTTTTACGGGTCCGTGACGGATCGGAAAATTCCCGTACTTTTACGGGTCTAAAAATGCCCGTACTTTTACGGATTTTAAAATTTTAAGGGTCACAAAATGCCCGTACTTTTACGGATTTTAAAATTTTCGTACTTTTACTAGACTTTTAAGGGTCAGAAAATGCCCGTACTTTTACGGATTTTAAAATTTTAAGTGTCACAAAATGCCCGTACTTTTACGGATTTTAAAATTTTCGTACTTTTACTACACTTTTAAGGGTCAGAAAATGCCCGTACTTTTACGGATTTTAAAATTTTAAGGTTCCGAAAATGCCCGTACTTTTACGGATTTTAAAATTTTAAGGGTCATAAAATGCCCGTACTTTTACGGATTTTAAAAATTTAAGGGTCCGAAAATGCCCGTACTTTTACGGATTTTAAAATTTTCGTACTTTTACTAGACTTTTAAGGGTCAGAAAATGCCCGTACTTTTACGGATTTTAAAATTTTAAGGGTCCGAAAATGCCCGTACTTTTACGGATTTTAAAATTTTCGTACTTTTGCTAGACTTTTAAGGGTCAGAAAATGCCCGTACTTATACGGATTTTAAAATTTTAAGGGTCACGAAATGCCCGTACTTTTACGGATTTTAAAATTTTCGTACTTTTACTAGACTTTTAAGGGTCAGAAAATGCCCGTACTTTTACGGATTTTAAAATTTGCGTACTTTTACTAGACTTTTAAGGGTCAGAAAATGCACGTACTTTTACGGATTTTAAAATTTTAAGGGTCCGAAAATGCCCGTACTTTTACGGATTTTAAAATTTTAAGGGTCACAAAATGCCCGTACTTTTACGGATTTTAAAATTTTAAGTGTCACAAAATGCCCGTACTTTTACGGATTTTAAAATTTTAAGGGTCACAAAATGCCTGTTGACGATCACAAAGATATGTATAGAAGGCTTAATTCGAACGCGAGAAATACGTGCGAAAATTTCAAATGCTCTCGAGGATATGCCAGCAAATGAACACTTAATCAAACTACTATCAGGCACAAGTGAGTAAATAACCAAGGAAATTCGGAAATTGTTTAATACTGGTTACATCTGCACCCACATAGATATCAATTATTGCCATTTCAAGGATATTGTGGAAATACTAAAACAAACTCAAAGGAAAACTAAAAGTGTATTCGGCACTTACGGCAGTAAACGCATGAAAGATTGGCAAGAAATTATACGTCTATACGAAAAGGATAACATCTATCTAGCGAAAGCTGCTCAACTTTATGTGCGCAATGCAAATTATGAAGTGCCCGGTGTGCGAAAGCAAATGGCAAAATTAGAACAACAAAGCGATGAGTGCGTGAAGGTGTACAAGATCTGGACAAACCGGAAGCCCAATTATTGGCCGAACACGCTGCATTGTTACAGCAATTGGGTGTTAAAGGTGACAAATTGCGTGAAAGAATCCTGCAAGTTTTGAATAAACTACCGCAATTGTATGCTAACTCAATACGAGATATTGGCAAATTACAAGAGGCCGTTGATTTGTTCTCTAAAGGCAGTGATAAACTGTGTTTGCCGATTCTACGTCATCTCAAAGAGTTTGGCAATACAATCGTGTGTCAGTATGTGCACAAAGAAGCGCCTCTGACTATCAAAGAACCACCAGTCAAATTGAAAAAATATCCTGATTTGCTAGCAAATAAGCTAAAACAAATGGCAAATGCTGAACAGAAGATACGGGCACAAAGGAAGTGAAGGGTGTTTCGTGTATAATTCGACCAGGCGAACAATCTCTACTAGGTCGCTTCAAAAGTGTAAAATCACTGTAGCACTGTGTTATTGGGCGCGCTCACAAAGGAAAAAATTATAGAATTAATTAATGTGTCCAGCAACAATTTTAGAATCAAAGTCCAGTACGGTGGCAACAGGATAGCAAAAAAAGTTGCCAGGAACAGTCCGCACGTGATGTAATTGAATTTTTATTTGAAATAAAAAAATTTCCACAAACAATATACCCAGCAAACAATTGGACTCGTAAATGAATTAGAAAGGAGTCCTAAATAAGCGTTTACGCTATTTATGAGTCCGAAATGAATGTATTTCCATTCCTGCGTTGGTCGTCCGATATGAGCTAAATTTCATATATTATATGAGCCTGAATAGGAGTCATATATGACTCGATTTAAATGGCGAAAAGTACCTTTTAAAGGGTCAAAAAGAGCAGATTGTAAGGGTCATAAATAACTCCGAAAGGCTCATATCGGACGACAAATAATTTTAGCTAATTTTAGCCCCTAAAGGAAACAAATACCACTTTTTCCCCGTAGTTCACTTAGCTCCGACAAAAAGCGTCCACACGCGTACAGGTCAAAAATCGTGAAGGTTTAAATGTGGCGTCACCAGCGTTCAAACGATTCACAGCTCAGGCTAGGTTTTGAAATCAATAAAAATGAATAAAAACCACTTTTTCCCCGTAGTTCACTTAACTCTGACTAAACTGATTCCACACGCGTACAGGTCAAAAATTGTTAAGGTTTAAATGTGGCGTCACCAGCGTTCAAACGATTCTCAGCTCAGGCTAGGTTTTAAATCAATAAAAATGAATAAAAACCACTTTTTCCCCCGTAGTTCACTTAGCTTTGACTAAAAAGCGTCCACACGCGTACAGGTCAAAAATCGTTACGGTTTAAATGTGACGTCACCTGCGTTCAAACGATTCCGTTATTTGTGTTGCGCAGCAATTAGCCTACGCTCACACCAGGGCCCTTTAAGACCCTCATACAGTTCCGTGTGAACGTGAGCGTGAATGAGTGGAGACTTTCTATTGCGTACGCAAAGGAAAAGAATTCCAAATCAATTCTTGTGTGCGTTCACGCACATCTGTCAAATGACTTCAACTCTCCAAAAAATGTAAAAAAAAATCACAGTTTGGCGTGGTAATTCCCAAATTTCAACACTCACTTGCGAACTGTTTGTGTCACTTTGCGTTCGCACACAATTCACTGTGTGATAGTAAAATAAGCATTTCAAAGCATATTTAACACTTTCACTTAAGTTTAAATGGAGTAATATCAAAGATATTTTAGTTGTTTATTCACTTACGGATGATTTGTTTTTGGAAAAGTGGAGTAATATCAACATATTACACAAAAGAAAATTGTTCACGCTCACCCACGTTCACGCTCAAAAATAAGTGTATATAGGGCTTTACACGATCACACTGTGTGACAAATATTTGCGGTGTGATGAGAAGTGTGAGCGTGTAAACATAAGAAATTCGTGTGGGCCACACATGTGTGATGGTTTTCTAAAATTTTAGAAAACATGATGGTGTGACACACATGTGTGATAGTGTAAACGCTTGCATCATGCACGTAGTGTATTTTTTCAGTCGATAAGCAAAAATTGGTGGGTAATGGCATCGCGGGCAAACAAAGAAATTTGGAAGGAGTTCTTCGAAGTATATCGAAGCTATCCATAAATCTGGAAAATTAAAAGCGAAGAATACAAAAATAAAATAAAAAAGAATGGTGCCTATTTTTCTCTATTTCGTCTTCTTCTAAAATGTCAAATGTTTAAACGAAAGCAATTTTTTTCATCACACCATGTTTGTCACACAGTGTGATCGTGTAAAGGGCCCTTTTCCGATTTATAGCCGAGAGAGCGACGAGGGAAGGAAACGGATACCTCTCCTCGTCGCCCTCTCGACCATAAAGTGTGCTACTCACCTGCCAAGAAATGCCTCAAGAAAAATACGAGCATATATTTCTTGAGCTCGGTCAAGAAATTTAGACGTTTACCAAGTTTTCCCTTTTTTTTGCAAATTACTTCTATAAAAATGTATAAAACATGTTTAGCGAAATAAGTACTCACCTTTGCCGTGGATCTGCGCTTTTACCTCAACAAATATATAAGAGCTTATTTATTTCTTGGGGTAAACCGGCGTTGCCAACTATCGAAAATTGTAGTATTTTTTCTTATGAGCTGAGTATTGGCTCAAGAAAGTTTGGCGTGTGAAAACATTTCTTGACCATTTCTTGAGCGTTTTTTAGTATGGAATGTGACATTTCTTGGCAGGGGAGTAGTCCGCTTAAATCGGAAAAGTTGCGCGAGGAGTTGCCTCTGTATGAGTGCACACATTCCCACCGACTTTTGTCGTGACCGGCCACGTGCCGGTAACCGCGCTTGCTGGGAAATGTAGGTGTAGGCTCACAGTGCAACCGACTTTTTCATCAGAGAAATTCAAGCGCGTTCTATTTTAAATAATCAAAATTTTGATAGGTGGCGCGCTGGTCGATATAATTGCAAATTTTATAAACACAGGGGGAATCTTGCGATCGATTTTGGAGTAACTTCCCTGTAAGATAGAGACGCGAAATTTTATGCATATCTCTCCCGTTAACCTGCGTTTAAAAAAAATATATAAACATACATAACAACCAAAACTAAAAAAATAGAAAATAAAAAGAGGATAAAAATCTTTTAAGGACAACCGTGCTAGACAGCGCTCAACAAAATTGCCCGACTGTTTTATCCTACTTTTTGGGAAGCTCGTTCCAGTAATTTCCCAAGATTTTATCCGGTGCTGGTTAGCAAAGTAAATAGCAAATAGCAATTCGATCCATCTGCACCTTGTATTTGAAGGTTGAAAGCAGTAGCACGACAAAAATCGATCAGCAAATCGACCCGTGTAAATGAGCCTTAAAAGTAATTTTTTCCAAATCGTGGTACATTATTCTAAAGTTTGACCCTGTAAGTTGCGTTACTATTTAATAAGTTTGTTTACTGACCAAAAAATAGATCAGAGCAGGTTAGAGCAGAGCAGAGCAGGGCAGCTGTCAAAATAGAAATAGAGCAACTCAGAGCAGAAATGCCATGAAACACTTGCATCTCGATAGTTTCTTTTTATTTGGTTTTTTGTTTAAATCTTCAAAATTAATGCAAATTCACGTATACAAAAACTTTGATTTTCTTGCAAGCTAATTTTTTTGAAGTTTTCAAAAATTGCTTTTTTTCCTGACTGACATTTGCTTCTCTGCTCTAACTTACTCCATAAAAAAAGCTAGAGCAGAAATTTGTGATCTGGATTACTCTAGTTTTATTTTGAGCGTACTCATGAAACAAAAGATAGAGCAACCTAGAGCAAGAAAAGTGTTCGTTAAACACAATTTTGTGAAATATCTCAATCTGGCGTAAGCTAAATCAGCCCAGTAAACAAACCTAATGTATACAATCAGGGTATTCGTTCGATGTCGTAAATGCCATTGTGTATCAATACCAAGTGTAAACTCTTCTGCATAGACGTCAAAATTCTAAAATGAGTTTAACACCTGTTTGAGATTGTGGTTAATAACAAGTGTGATATCATAGACATAGTCGTGAAATTTTCAAAGTGAGTTTAGTCACCTGTTTTTAATTTCCTTTTTTGTCTCACTTCTTTCCATCTTCCCATCTCTTTCTACCACTAGGTAAAAGATAGGAGACCGCCATGTTGATGTGTGCAGGATGTTAAAACAACGCCATTGCTTTTCTGTTATTCGGTGCTGGCGACATTTTAATATGTGCAGGATGTAAACAAACCGACATTTTAATGTGTGTTGTCAAAAGAAGAGTTCACACTTGGTATTGATACACAATGGTAAATGCCCCGTAAATGTCGTATACATCCTAAACTTGTATGAAAAGTGACAGATATAGGAAGTTTACAATATTTAAGAGGCAAATAAGAACATAAACGAAACCCTTTTGAAGTTCACAGTTTCACACTTCATTTTCCCTTCAAATTAAATGGTAAATGAAGTTGAACTTTAAAATTAAAGGCTAGATGAAAAAGCGGCCATAAATCTTTTTTTATTTTACCAGCAGCGGAAAAAATCTTGGGAAATTACTGGGTCGCGCTAAATAAAAAGGGGATAAAACAGTCGGGCAATTTTGTTGAGCGAGGCTAATTTTCTACCAATTTCAAAGTTGCTAATTCGTGTCTAAAACTATCGAGTTATGTATGTCGAATTACACGTTGGTATTTCGATGCCTACTTTTACGCACAGTCATTTTTGGTATTTCACAGCACTAATTTTTGATTTTGTTTTCACCATGGCTAGCCCTGGTTGGAAGGGTTGGTTATACGGTCATGTGCAAATAGACACTTCCTTTATTTAAACATTTTAAGCCAAAAAGCATAAAAATCACGTCAATCCATATTGAACGTGTAGCGTCAATTTGTGATCCACCGCCCCGGATCGTCAGTATTAGATCGTCAATACGGATGAAAAGTGTGACGGCACTCATTGAATTGTAATTTGAAGCAATGATTTGACATACAAATCGGATGAAACCTTCACAACTGTGAACCATTGTGTATCAATACTAATACCATAGTACAGGTCTACAAGTAAGTTATCCTTATTTCTCTCTCTTTCTAATACACCCAATTTTGACACTGTAGACAGTGTCAAACTAGCTTAACTAACACAGCAACCCGAGGCCCAGGGTTGAAATTTCCAAGAAGAAATGGAGTGAAATCTCCATACAGGGTTGCTGTGTAGGTATATTTTTAAAGCAATTTAGTATGGAAATGTAGAACAAAATGTATGCCTATGAACTAAACAAATTTTGTGATTTGGATAAAATTTATTGTTTTTTTATGAAAAATAATGTCATTTCAATTATATGAACTATAACTATTTGAATATCAATATATTTTGCAGTTTTTATACATTTCAATATTTATTTTGATGATAAATGAAATGATTTCAATATATTTACATATTTTATGAATAAGAATATTTTGAAATACATTGCAGACGTGAAATGCAACCCTTCGCGTAAATATGTACGTACATATGTGTGTGTATACACAACTGTTAGTTCAAATGAAGCAGTTGATGAAGTGAGTCGTTTCAAAAAAAGTTTATTTTAATATTTAATTTTATAATATAATTTCGGCTAATAATTTAATTTATTTACAAAGAACAACATTTTTCCGTCTTTCAGATATTTTTGCCGAGTTAAAGTGGAAAAAATAGTGTGTGGTAATAAGAATTTTAGCAAATAAGACATGCATACATGTATCTAATAAAGTTGTTCGTTTCCAGAAATGCCCGACCATTGCTGTATTTTAGGATGCGGATTAGGAGTCCCGCGATACCCTTTTCCTGCAAAACAGAAATGCCAAATATTTTAAAATGCATAACTGTTTAATGCCTTTACCCAGATTTGATGGTGATATGAGTGAAAAAGACTTCTACTTTACAATGGAGAAGCAGTTCACTAATTGTGAACTTGTAAAACCGCCTTCCGAGTTTATTGACTTTATTTCAACTATTGAAAAAATTTATTCCGATAATTTCGATTCCACCTGTCATAAAGTTGGGTTTTCCCAAATACTCTATGATAAAATGGTAGACGTGGTACCTTACTTTTGTTGCGAAAACTGCAAACCAGACGTCATTAAGGCTGTTTTTATAAGAATCAGAACATACTTTTTGGTAAATCATTTAAATAAGAAAGCGAATCAGCCTAACTTCAAAAATTTTAATTTTTTGTGCATAACACACCATTAGGACTCACTTTTAGGTGGGGTGTTTCCGGATTCGAATCTAGTCTAATTAAAGTAAATATTTTTAATTTCATTTCAATTTTTGAAAAGGCTTACTTATTCTGTCAAGCAGATTTAGATATTTTTTTAAAGGCCACAATCTTCTTTCCAATACTCTTATTCGTCAGCCGAAATTTTGTTTAATAAGATTTCACTATGGGTGTTTTTGTAAATATTGTAAATAGTTTTATTTGAACTGAATATACTTTTTTATTTCCCCTAAGTAGTTTTGTTTAGATTTTTTATATTTATTTTTAGTTATTGTACCTGAATTTGTGCAATTTTATTTTTATTTTCATTAATAAGTTTGATTTTTGTTTACGTTTTTTGTAATTACTACTTATATTGGTGAAAATAGGCCTCTAGGGGAACCGAACACCTAAAAAAATCGGTAACGCGCCTGGGTGGTGTGGAAAAGCAATGACAACTTTCATAAATGGATACAGCTCACTAATCTTAAATTTTTAATATATTAGGCTGTGTGCCAAACGGTTTAAAAAAGCAAATTTTGACAGAGCGATGTTAAATTCTGACAGTTATCGTGGTGAATATGAACGTCAGAATTTGCCCATGCGTTATTTAACACTAAAATATAATATAATCATGCCAATTCTAAACAATTTTTCACTAGTGAACCGGTGCAAACCGTTTCACGTTTTCATACATTTTTGCTCACAAATTATATGAGAGTGAGAAAATCCGAAAAGTGAAAAATTGTTTAGAATCGGCTTGAATGCGAATAATACGCCATATAAATGCATGAAAAACACGTAAAATGAGAATTGATTCACAAAGCATCTGCTTTTGCACGTGCTTTTTCCATACGTCAAAATTTACTACTGTCATAATTTAACGTTTCGTTTGGTACAGCAAAATGGCAAATATTCGTTCACCATAGGAAAATGAAAATTGATTCACAAAGCATCTGCTTTTGCACGTGCTTTTTCCATACGTCAAAATTTACTACTGTCATAATTTAACTTTTCGTTTGGCACAGCAAAATGGAAAACTTTTGTACACCATAAGAAATTTGTTCACCTCATTTTACTCTGACGAAAAATGTTTTCAATTAGCACACAGCCTAAGAATGTGTGAGAATAATGATTTAGTGCACTGTGTCCAATTATAGTAACTTTTTTATGTTTGAGTTATGGGACTCACTTATTTTCTTTATTTATTTATTTAAATAAACAATGATTTTTTATACAATACGAGGAGGAACACGCATCAGAAACAGTTGCCAATTATTCCAAACCCAAAGGATGCTGTGTATGTTTGGTGGAAACGCCATATAAGCAACTTTGTAGCAGTATGTGAACACTCCCTTATATGCACGCCACGCACACACAAAGTACAAAAAGAAAATAAGCACAGGCATCTATGAAAAAACACATTCAAATGGTGGGGTACTTTACTAATATATGCTGTAAGTAAGAAAAATGCTTGTTTATTAAAAATATTCACAGAAATTTATACAATTAGCAAGTTGCGTTTTATGTAAACAAAGAAGAACAAGAGAGTTGTCATGGAAATATTAACCACAGGATTTGCTTTTCTGCGTAGTGCTAAAAATTTTAGAAAGTTTTAGAAAATATGAAAAAATTTTCGCTAAACAAGTAAAATCTTTGTACAAACATTTCCAGATCAAATTAGTTGCTATAATAAATAATTTTCGGCAAATAGTTTCTATTATTTATGAAGTTATTAAACATTTGTCACAAGCTACTACTACTTTTATTTCGGTCCTAACGAATGACACCCTTCGTTGAGTGGCTTCCAATAAGGGGAACCCCATCAGGTGAGCACAGCTGTAAGTCGAACAGCTGATTCATATCTTACTTGTACAGTTGTACTATGACTAATACACAATCATAGTATATCTTATATAGTAGCGCAATTCACAGATGATCGATGAAAGCGCACACAAACACACGCACAGTGCTCGACACGATATTTGAAGAAAACTCTAAACAACATTTTGTTGAAAATTGAAGACATAAATCTTACATATTTTTCAATATACAGCCTTTAAAACATTTAAGTTTTTTCGTTCGTTATTTTTTTAACTTTAATTTGCAGACTACTCCCTTTTTTTAAGATTTTTCATCCATTAAAATACAACCATGTACATGTGCCTTCTGCCTTACATTTTGTTGACGTTCGTATTTTCTGTTCTCATCTCTTCCTAATACGTAAACAATGGCTGTGGCAAACAGAAATTAATATTGCAAATTAATCTTGCTAATCAATCAAAAATATCTAATTTATAAATATTTAATTCGGAAAACACTCCATAATGACTTCGCCATATGCAAAGGTAGGTTTTTATTTGGTTTATGTATATGAGAATCTTGCTGATAACATTTCTTGCTTTCTTCTACCAGCTCTATAATCCAGGAAGTGAAAATGACTTTAGCCCGGACAAAGATGCCGGCATTGAGGTTTCTGAGAAACACTCGACTGAAATGTCCAGCTGCAGTGACGACGCAGAGGGACAACAAGTAAAAAGCAAGCGGCCAAAAAGTTAAAAAGCAGGAAACGTGCAAGCCATTGTAAACCTTATAGGTACGGATAAATAATGGTGCAAGCGTCCAAGAAAAGGCAGCACGAACGAACAGTGAGACCGACGATAATAAATACTCAAAAGACGAGGTATGGCATCAGGATCACAAATCCGGACGCGCTCTTTTTAATATTTTGGGTAATTGGTGGAAAATGTTGTAGTCGCTGCAAAAACTGGACCGGATCTGAAAAATACAAAAAAGAATTATTAGTTTTAAAGTTTTATAAAGAAAAATGCAAAATAAAATAAATTTTCAACATTACTTACCGTCAGTTGATTGAAGAATTTCAATTTGCCTGCGGTGAGCTGTCAAAAGCAGATTGGCAGGGTTGCATTTTTTTTTAGTAGAAGTTTTCTTAAAGAATAAAAGAGGACTGTGCGGAGACGACTTAAAGTAGTAGGCATTTATAGATCGCAAAAAATGCTGTAATCTCACAGTTTACCTTTAGAAACATATACGAGAGTATTAATCTCTTGATGTAAACCGATTTATCGAATAAGGCTATGTAAATTAAAAAATTTTTAGGTGAAACAATTTCCTATGGTGAACAAAAATTTTGCTTTTTGCTGTGCTAAACGAAAAGGTAAATTATGACAGTTGTAAATTTTGGTGTATGCAAAAGCAGATGCGCTATGAATCAATTTTCAATTTACGTGTTTTTCATGTTTCCATTTATTTGTATTGCGCAATATTAGCATTTTATTATATTTTCGTGTTAAATAACGCATGTGAACATAAATTTATGTGAAAATGTGAACCGCCACGACTTGGTGTAGAAGGCCGAACACTTAACCGCTACACCACGGCGGCCGCCGTGGGTAACGAGCCTACTTTTATAACTAAAGCTCGTAGGGAGGTTATAGACCTCAGGGGTGTAAGAGTAGGTCGCCTCCCCGTTGGTGCACCCTGGGTAACGCTAAATGACCTACATGGCCTACATGGGTAGTTTCTTGTATTGCCGGTTCTACGAGAACGGTACCAGTACTTGTGCTGTACCCATCGTGCCGAAACGACCCGGGCCGTTTTCTTATATCGACCCGGCCAAGAGAAATACACTCGGGGTGACCCTGTCTGACATTTAGGCAGGGCTACACCTCACTACAACAACAACAACAACAACAACCTCACTGTTTGTAGCGAAGGCGCTTATGAGTGGGTCAGAAAATGGCGTGTTCTTGATGAGCATTCATTTTCTGACCATCGGTACATAGAAATTGTGTTAGACTTTATTGTTGAGCAGCCAGTTATGAAACGAAATCCACGCAACACTAACTGGCAGCTACATAACCAAATATTAGCTAGGGACCTACCAGTATTACCTCAACAAGCCCCCTCATCAGTGGGAGAACTGGATGATCTGGTAACGACCTTTACCACGGCGCTCTCAAATGCCCTAGAGCAGGCTTGTCCAGTACCAAAACCACGCGGCAAACATAGACCCCACTGGTGGTCTTACGACCTGGATTCGTTCCGTATATCATGCAGGAAGCAATTTAACAAGGCCAAGAGCATCGGTACGGAGCCTGAATGGCTCGAATATAAGCTAAACTGAGGGCCTATAAAAAGGCTCTAAGGCAAGCGAAGAGAACTTCGTGGAGAAATTTCTGCACCGGGGTCGAAAAAGTCGATGATACAGCGAGACTTAGACGAGTGCTATCAAAAACTCAAACAGCCATTAGCTATTTACGGAAGCCTGACGGATCTTGGACCAGCACGGAAGGGGAAACCCTGGAGCTGCTCCTGAACACACACTTTCCGGGGAACTTGTATGATGCACCTGTAGCATCTGCAACAAACCTGGCGGTAAACATACCCATTACGGAGGAAAGGGTAAGGTGGGCAATCAAAAGCTTTGAGCCGTTCAAGGCAGCTGGGCCAGACGGGATTTTCCCCGCACAACTCATAAACACGCTGGAAATATCAGCTAAATGGCTGGTAGTTCTCTATTCAGCCTGCCTGGCTCTTAATTACATTCCGTGCTCCTGGAGAAGCGCCACGGTAGTCGTTATTCCAAAGGCTGGGAAGGCCTCACACTATGAGCCTAAAGACTACAGACCGATCAGTCTCTAGTCTTTTGCACTTAAAACCTTCGAGAGGATAATTAGCGATTATCTCTCCTCTACTATTGATAGCAACCTTATTTCTAGCTATCAACATGCATACACCAAAGGTAAATCAACGGAAACTGCGCTCCACAGCCTAGTCTCTATTGTTGAAAAATCATTGCATGAAAAGGAGTACTGTCTCGTGGCCTTTCTGCACATCGAAGGGGCTTTCAACAATATAAGACCGGAGGCTATTAACACTGCTGGGCATAAATAGGTCTCTTATTGGACTAATTGATCAACTACTAAAGGGAAGGAAAATAGTTTCTTCACTGGGAACAGTTGATCTTTCACGCTATGTCACAAGAGGAACGCCTCAGGGTGGTGTTCTCTCCCCGCTCCTATGGAACCTCACCGTAAACTCGCTGCTACGAGACACAAGGTGGGGGGGGGGGGGGGGGCGGCAAGATAGTGGCATATGCAGACGATTTAGCTATTGCATATAGGGGCAAATTCCCACAAACCCTGTGTGACTTGATGCAAGTAGCACTGCGAGAAGTTTCTTCATGGTCCTCTCGCTGCGGACTTAGCATCAACCCGGGAAAGGTGGAGCTTGTCCTTTATACCAGGCGGTACAAGATACCACCGTTGAACCTACCAGAACTAGATGGCGTGCGCCTGAACTTAGCTGACAAAGCCAAATTCCTAGGCACAGTTCTAGATAGAAAGCTTAACTGGAAGGAGAATGTCATCCAGCGCCAGAGGAAAGCGTGCATTGCACTTTACACGTGTAAAAGAGCCATTGGCAAAAAATGGGGGCTCAGCCCCAAAATTTGCAGATGGATCTACACTGCGATAATCCAGCCAATTATGCTGTATGGAGTCGTGGTATGGTGGCCTGCGCTAAGAAAGGCAACAAACCTAAATCTGTTAGGGAAAGTCCACAGATCGAGCATGATCTGTATAAACGGGGCGTTAAGAACAAAGCCCAATGAAGCTCTCCAGGCCATTCTTGGCTTTTTGCAACTCGATCTGGAAGGGTACAGGGCAGCAGCAGCATCGGCTGTGCGTCTAAGGGAAACGTCCGTCTGGGGCGCAAGCACTATTGGACACTCCTGTATTCTAAGATCTTACAGCTTTCTCCCTCTGAGCACAGATCGGTGTGCGACGACAACAGTCGGAGATTGTTGTTTTAGAATAAACATTCCCAGCAGGGAAGACTGGGAGAACATAGATCGGTGTCCCGCTACTAATGGCGGCACTTGTATATACACCGACGGCTCGAAGTTAGACGGCAGAGTCGGAGGAGGGGTTTACTCAAGGGATTTGGACCTAGAACTCTCCTTTAGACTACCTGATCACTGTAGCGTCTTCCAGGCTGAAGTTTTAGCAATCATGGACGCCGTGACTTGGATAGGTGGACGCACCATCGGACAGGATATCTGTATTTTCAGCGACAGCCAAGCGGCCATCAAATCCCTTGGCTCTTACTCGTTCAACTCTGAACTGACGCTCAGCTGTCGTCGATCTCTTCAAGAGATGGCCCAACAGAACCGCGTGAACCTCACATGGGTCCCGGGACACAGGGACATTGAGGGAAACTGTAGGGCAGACGAACTTGCCAGGCAGGGCACGACCAAGCAGATTCTTCAAGATAAAGAGCGCATAGGTATGCCGTTTGCCACGTGCAAGCTAATGCTGAAGGAGCATACACTCCGCGAAGCCAACGAAAGATGGCTACAAGCCCCAGGGTGCCGGATATCCAAGCAAACCTGGCCAAAATGCGATCTTAAAAGATCTAGACACATATACGCCCTAAAAAGGAAGGAAATCTCCATATTAATAGGTGTTTTAACCGGGCACTGCCTTATTGGTAGGCACGCAGCAAGGCTAGGCGTTCCCTACCGACGATGCTGCAGGAGTTGCAAAGATGATGAGGAAGAGGAAACGGTGGAGCACCTCATCTGCAACTGCCCGGCCTTAAGCGGAGCGAGAAGGCGCTCTCTGGGAGTTCCCTTCCTGGTTAGCTTAAGCCAGGTCGCGGAGCTAGACATGGCCTTCATCAAGTTATCAAAATGGCCTTCATCAAGTTATCAAAATGGTTCGAGGAGGGGTAGCCGTGTCGGTTAGGAGTGTCAGTCCCGGGTTTCGGCTATATGGAGAGTCCCGACAGCACTGGGATTTTCCATATGGCCGGGCCCCGGGACTGACTTTCCTAGTGTTTGGTGGTATCACAACGGGCCTTTTATTACTGGCCTAGGTGTGCCTTTGCGGCAGCCACTTCTACCTACCTACCTACCTACGGGCATTTTCGGACCCTTAAAATTTTAAAATCCGTAAAAGTACGGGCATTTTCTGACCCTTAAAAGTCTAGTAAAAGTACGAAAATTTTTAAATCCGTAAAAGTACGGGCATTTTCTGACCCTTAAAATTTTAAAATCCGTAAAAGTACGGGCATTTTCTGACCCTTAAAAGTCTAGTAAAAGTACGAAAATTTTAAAATCCGTAAAAGTACGGGCATTTTATGATCCTTAAAATTATAAGATCCGTAAAAGTACGGGCATTTTCGAACCCTTAAAATTTTAAAATCCGTAAAAGTACGGGCATTTTCTGACCCTTAAAATTTTAAAATTCGTAAAAGTACGGGCATTTTATGACCCTTAAAATTTTAAAGTACGCAAATTTTAAAATCCGTAAAAGTACGGGCATCTTGTGACCCTTAAAATTTTAAAATCCGTAGAAGTACGGGCATTTTGTGACCCTTAAAATTTTAAAATCCGTAAAAGTACGGGCATTTTCTGACCCTTAAAAGTCTAGTAAAAGTATGAAAATTTTAAAATCCGTAAAAGTACGGGCATTTTATGACCCTTAAAATTTTAAGATCCGTAAAAGTACGGGCATTTTCGAACCCTTAAAATTTTAAAATCCGTAAAAGTACGGGCATTTCCTGACCCTTAAAATTTTAAAATCCGTAAAAGTACGGGCATTTTCGGACCCTTAAAATTTTAAAATCCGTAAAAGTACGGGCATTTTCTGACCCTTAAAAGTCTAGTAAAAGTACGAAAATTTTAAAATCCGTAAAAGTACGGGCATTTTATGACCCTTAAAATTTTAAAATCCGTAAAAGTACGGGCATTTTCTGACCCTTAAAATTTTAAAATCCGTAAAATTACGGGCATTTTGTGACCCTTAAAAGTCTAGTAAAAGTACGAAAATTTTAAAATCCGTAAAAGTACGGGCATTTTATGACGCTTAAAATTTTAAACTCCGTAAAAGTACGGGCATTTTGTGACCCTTAAAATTTTAAAATCCGTAAAAGTACGGGCATTTTCTGACCCTTAAAATTTTAAAATCCGTAAAAGTACGGGCATTTTCTGACCCTTAAAATTTTAAAATCCGTAAAAGTACGGGCATTTTGTGACCCTTAAAATTTTAAAATCCGTAAAAGTACGGGCATTTTCTGACCCTTAAAATTTTAAAATCCGTAAAAGTACGGGCATTTTATGACCCTTAAAATTTTAAGATCCGTAAAAGTACCGGCATTTTGTGACCCTTAAAATTTTAAAATCCGTAAAAGTACGGGCATTTTATGACCCTTAAAATTTTAAAATCCGTAAAAGTACGGGCATTTTCTGACCCTTAAAAGTCTAGTAAAAGTACGAAAATTTTAAAATCCGTAAAAGTACGGGCATTTTATGACCCTTAAAATTTTAAGATCCGTAAAAGTACGGGCATTTTCGAACCCTTAAAATTTTAAAATCCGTAAAAGTACGGGCATTTTCTGACCCTTAAAATTTTAAAATCCGTAAAAGTACGGGCATTTTCTGACCCTTAAAATTTTAAAATCCGTAAAAGTACGGGCATTTTATAACCCTTAAAATTTTAAAATCCGTAAAAGTACGGGCATTTTCGGACCCTTAAAATTTTAAAATCCGTAAAAGTACGGGCATTTTCGGACCCTTAAAATTTTAAGATCCGTAAAAGTACGGGCATTTTGTGACCCTTAAAATTTTAAAATCCGTAAAAGTACGGGCATTTTATGACCCTTAAAATTTTAAAATCCGTAAAAGTGCGGGCATTTTCTGACCCTTAAAATTTTAAAATCCGTAAAAGTACGGGCATTTTGTGACCCTTAAAATTTTAAAATCCGTAAAAGTACGGGCATTTTCTGACCCTTAAAATTTTAAAATCCGTAAAAGTACGGGCATTTTCTGACCCTTAAAATTTTAAAATCCGTAAAAGTACGGGCATTTTCGAACCCTTAAAATTTTAAAATCCGTAAAAGTACGGGCATTTCCTGACCCTTAAAATTTTAAAATCCGTAAAAGTACGGGCATTTTCGGACCCTTAAAATTTTAAGATCCGTAAAAGTACGGGCATTTTGTGACCCTTAAAATTTTAAAATCCGTAAAAGTACGGGCATTTTATGACCCTTAAAATTTTAAAATCCGTAAAAGTGCGGGCATTTTCTGACCCTTAAAATTTTAAAATCCGTAAAAGTACGGGCATTTTATGGCCCTTAAAATTTTAAAATCCGTAAAAGTACGGGCATTTTCGGACCCTTAAAATTTTAAAGTACGCAAATTTTAATTCCGTAAAAGTACGGGCATTTTGTGACCCTTAAAATTTTAAAATCCGTAAAAGTACGGGCATTTTATGACCCTTAAAATTTTAAAATCCGTAAAAGTAGGGGCATTTTCTGACCCTTAAAAGTCTAGTAAAAGTACGAAAATTTTAAAATCCGTAAAAGTACGGGCATTTTATGACCCTTAAAATTTTAAGATCCGTAAAAGTACGGGCATTTTCGAACCCTTAAAATTTTAAAATCCGTAAAAGTACGGGCATTTTCTGACCCTTAAAATTTTAAAATCCGTAAAAGTACGGGCATTTTCTGACCCTTAAAATTTTAAAATCCGTAAAAGTGCGGGCATTTTATAACCCTTAAAATTTTAAAATCCGTAAAAGTACGGGCATTTTCGGACCCTTAAAATTTTAAAGTACGCAAATTTTAAAATCCGTAAAAGTACGGGCATTTTGTGACCATTAAAATTTTAAAATCCGTAAAAGTACGGGCATTTTATGACCCTTAAAATTTTAAAATCCGTAAAAGTGCGGGCATTTTCTGACCCTTAAAATTTTTAAATCCGTAAAAGTACGGGCATTTTATGGCCCTTAAAATTTTAAAATCCGTAAAAGTACGGGCATTTTCGGACCCTTAAAATTTTAAAGTACGCAAATTTTAAATTCCGTAAAAGTACGGGCATTTTGTGACCCTTAAAATTTTAAAATCCGTAAAAGTACGGGCATTTTATGACCCTTAAAATTTTAAAATCCGTAAAAGTACGGGCATTTTCTGACCCTTAAAAGTCTAGTAAAAGTACGAAAATTTTAAAATCCGTAAAAGTACGGGCATTTTATGACCCTTAAAATTTTAAGATCCGTAAAAGTACGGGCATTTTCGAACCCTTAAAATTTTAAAATCCGTAAAAGTACGGGCATTTTCTGACCCTTAAAATTTTAAAATCCGTAAAAGTACGGGCATTTTCTGACCCTTAAAATTTTAAAATCCGTAAAAGTACGGGCATTTTATAACCCTTAAAATTTTAAAATCCGTAAAAGTACGGGCATTTTCGGACCCTTAAAATTTTAAAGTACGCAAATTTTAAAATCCGTAAAAGTACGGGCATCTTGTGACCCTTAAAATTTTAAAATCCGTAAAAGTACGGGCATTTTATGACCCTTAAAAGTTTTGTAAAAGTACGAAAATTTTAAAATCCGTAAAAGTACGGGCATTTTCTGACCCTTAAAAGTCTAGTAAAAGTACGAAAATTTTAAAATCCGTAAAAGTACGGACATTTTCTGACCCTTAAAATTTTAAAATCCGTAAAAGTACGGGCATTTTCGGACCCTTAAAATTTTAAAGTCCGTAAAAGTACGGGCATTTTATGACCCTTAAAATTTTAAAATCCGTAAAAGTACGGGCATTTTCGGACCCTTAAAATTTTAAAATCCGTAAAAGTACGGGCATTTTCTGACCCTTAAAAGTCTAGTAAAAGTACGAAAATTTTAAAATCCGTAAAAGTACGGGCATTTTATGACCCTTAAAATTTTAAAATCCGTAAAAGTACGGGCATTTTCTGACCCTTAAAATTTTAAAATCCGTAAAATTACGGGCATTTTGTGACCCTTAAAAGTCTAGTAAAAGTACGAAAATTTTAAAATCCGTAAAAGTACGGGCATTTTATGACCCTTAAAATTTTAAACTCCGTAAAAGTACGGGCATTTTGTGACCCTTTAAATTTTAAAATCCGTAAAAGTACGGGCATTTTCTGACCCTTAAAATTTTAAAATCCGTAAAAGTACGGGCATTTTCTGACCCTTAAAATTTTAAAATCCGTAAAAGTACGGGCATTTTGTGACCCTTAAAATTTTAAAATCCGTAAAAGTACGGGCATTTTCTGACCCTTAAAATTTTAAAATCCGTAAAAGTACGGGCATTTTATGACCCTTAAAATTTTAAGATCCGTAAAAGTACCGGCATTTTGTGACCCTTAAAATTTTAAAATCCGTAAAAGTACGGGCATTTTATGACCCTTAAAATTTTAAAATCCGTAAAAGTACGGGCATTTTCTGACCCTTAAAAGTCTAGTAAAAGTACGAAAATTTTAAAATCCGTAAAAGTACGGGCATTTTATGACCCTTAAAATTTTAAGATCCGTAAAAGTACGGGCATTTTCGAACCCTTAAAACTTTAAAATCCGTAAAAGTACGGGCATTTTCTGACCCTTAAAATTTTAAAATCCGTAAAAGTACGGGCATTTTGTGACCCTTAAAATTTTAAAATCCGTAAAAGTACGGGCATTTTATGACTCTTAAAAGTCTAGTAAAAGTACGAAAATTTTAAAATCCGTAAAAGTACGGGCATTTTATGACCCTTAAAATTTTAAGATCCGTAAAAGTACGGGCATTTTGTGACCCTTAAAATTTTAAAATCCGTAAAAGTACGGGCATTTTATGACCCTTAAAATTTTAAAATCCGTAAAAGTACGGGCATTTTCGGACCCTTAAAATTTTAAAGTACGCAAATTTTAATTCCGTAAAAGTACGGGCATTTTGTGACCCTTAAAGTTTTAAAATCCGTAAAAGTACGAGCATTTTATGACCCTTAAAATTTTAAAATCCGTAAAAGTACGGGCATTTTCTGACCCTTAAAAGTCTAGTAAAAGTACGAAAATTTTAAAATCCGTAAAAGTACGGGCATTTTATGACCCTTAAAATTTTAAGATCCGTAAAAGTACGGGCATTTTCGAACCCTTAAAATTTTAAAATCCGTAAAAGTACGGGCATTTTCTGACCCTTAAAATTTTAAAATCCGTAAAAGTACGGGCATTTTCTGACCCTTAAAATTTTAAAATCCGTAAAAGTACGGGCATTTTCGGACCCTTAAAATTTTAAAGTACGCAAATTTTAAAATCCGTAAAAGTACGGGCATTTTGTGACCCTTAAAATTTTAAAATCCGTAAAAGTACGGGCATTTTATGACCCTTAAAATTTTAAAATCCGTAAAAGTGCGGGCATTTTCTGACCCTTAAAATTTTTAAATCCGTAAAAGTACGGGCATTTTATGGCCCTTAAAATTTTAAAATCCGTAAAAGTACGGGCATTTTCGGACCCTTAAAATTTTAAAGTACGCAAATTTTAAATTCCGTAAAAGTACGGGCATTTTGTGACCCTTAAAATTTTAAAATCCGTAAAAGTACGGGCATTTTATGACCCTTAAAATTTTAAAATCCGTAAAAGTACGGGCATTTTCTGACCCTTAAAAGTCTAGTAAAAGTACGAAAATTTTAAAATCCGTAAAAGTACGGGCATTTTATGACCCTTAAAATTTTAAGATCCGTAAAAGTACGGGCATTTTCGAACCCTTAAAATTTTAAAATCCGTAAAAGTACGGGCATTTTCTGACCCTTAAAATTTTAAAATCCGTAAAAGTACGGGCATTTTCTGACCCTTAAAATTTTAAAATCCGTAAAAGTACGGGCATTTTATAACCCTTAAAATTTTAAAATCCGTAAAAGTACGGGCATTTTCGGACCCTTAAAATTTTAAAGTACGCAAATTTTAAAATGCGTAAAAGTACGGGCATCTTGTGACCCTTAAAATTTTAAAATCCGTAAAAGTACGGGCATTTTATGACCCTTAAAAGTTTTGTAAAAGTACGAAAATTTTAAAATCCGTAAAAGTACGGGCATTTTCTGACCCTTAAAAGTCTAGTAAATGTACGAAAATTTTAAAATCCGTAAAAGTACGGACATTTTCTGACCCTTAAAATTTTAAAATCCGTAAAAGTACGGGCATTTTCGGACCCTTAAAATTTTAAAGTCCGTAAAAGTACGGGCATTTTATGACCCTTAAAATTTTAAAATCCGTAAAAGTACGGGCAGTTTCGGACCCTTAAAATTTTAAAGAACGCAAATTTTAAAATCCGTGAAAGTACGGGCATTTTCTGACCCTTAAAATTTTAAAATCCGTAAAAGTACGGGCATTTTATGACCCTTAAAATTTTGAAATCCGTAAAAGTACGGGCATTTTCGGACCCTTAAAATTTTAAAGTACGCAAATTTTAAAATCCGAAAAAGTACGGGCATTTTGTGACCCTTAAAATTTTAAAATCCGTAAAAGTACGGGCATTTTCGGACCCTTAAAATTTTAAAATCCGTAAAAGTACGGGCATTTTCTGACCCTTAAAATTGTAAAGTCCGTAAAAGTACGGGCATTTTCTGACCCTTAAAATTTTGAAATCCCTAAAAGTACGGGCATTTTCGGACCCTTAAAATTTTAAAGTACGCAAATTTTAAAATCCGTAAAAGTACGGGCATTTTCGGACCCTTAAAATTTTAAAATCCGTAAAAGTACGGGCATTTTCTGACCCTTAAAATTTTAAAATCTGTAAAAGTACGGGCATTTTCTGACCCTTAAAATTTTAAAATCCGTAAAAGTACGGGCATTTTATGACCCTTAAAATTTTAAAATCCGTAAAAGTACGGGCATTTTCGGAACCTTAAAATTTTAAAATCCGTAAAAGTACGGGCATTTTCTGACCCTTAAAGTCTAGTAAAAGTACGAAAATTTTAAAATCCGTAAAAGTACGGGCATTTTCTGACCCTTAAAATTTTAAAATCCGCAAAAGTACGGGCATTTTCGGACCCTTAAAATTTTAAAATCCGTAAAAGTACGGGCATTTTCTGACCCTTAAAAGTCTTGTAAAAGTACGAAAATTTTAAAATCCGTAAAAGTACGGGCATTTTCTGACCCTTAAAATTTTAAAATCCGTAAAAGTACGGGCATTTTCGGACCCTTAAAATTTTAAAATCCGTAAAAGAACGGGCACTTTCTGACCCTTAAAAGTCTAGTAAAAGTACGAAAATTTTAAAATCCGTAAAAGTAAGGGCATTTTCTGACCCTTAAAATTTTAAAATCCGTAAAAGTACGGGCATTTTCGGACCCTTAAAATTTTAAAGTCCGTAAAAGTACGGGCATTTTCTGACCCTTAAAATTTTAAAATCCGTAAAAGTAGGGGCATTTTGAGTCTCGTAAAAGTACGAAAATATTAAAATCCGTAAAAGTACGGACCCGTAAAAGTACGGGCATATTTAGACCCGTAAAAGTACGCGAATTTTCCGATCCTTCACGGACCCGTTAAAGTACGGGAATTTGCCATCCGTAAAAGTACGGGCATTTTCCGACCGTATAAACTACGGTTTTGACCGTATAAATAAATAAATAAATACGGACCCGTACTTTTACGGGTGCCCGTATTTATACGGTCATGTGCAAATAGACACTTCCAACGAATATACTAACCTGTCTCTAACGCTCAAAGATATTTCCGCCAGGTGAGCTTTTGATAGGATGTGTTTTACCCTTTGTAATACTTTTACCGTATTATTCATTGACAGTGGTATACTATTGAGGTGTTTCTTTATTGTTTCTAATTTTATTTTTGCGTTTACAATCAGTAGCAAAATCTTTATAAAATCCAATGTTTCACTATGGTCAACCACTTTAATCGTATTGACAACATTCGCATTTGGGGTATCTATTTTAGACGTTTTTCCGCCCATACTGAACTTTTGATAAATATTTTTAATCTTCAGGGAAATATTTTCTTAGTTGTCTCATAATTTCCTCTTCTCTAGTGGTTGGGTTGAGCACATCTTCCATAGTTGGCTCTCTGGTCATTCCGATATCTTTCCAGAATTGTTTCAACCATTCGAGAGTTTGCTCATTAGTAAATTCTTCATCCAATTCATGGTTAGATAGTGGAAAAATCCCTGCGGGGTCTAGAAAAATTCCTCGGCATGGCGAATTCAAAATTAAAACAACTTCTTACAACATTTATTTATTAATCAATTTTTCTTCTTTATTTTCTTTTACAAATTATTTCAGTTTTCTCAACTTTTGAATATTTTCCAGAATTTCTAGTCTCTCATTGTTAGCAGAGCTGGGTAGTAATAATTTTTTTAGGAATTAAATTACTCCCAATTCCCCATTACAAGTAATTGAGAAAAGTAATCAATTCCTTTTCTTTTCAATTCCTAAAAAAAAAACACAAAGGTATTTCATCGTTTTGAGGCTCAAGTACAAAATGTAATTGCCGCGCCATTACCTTTGAAAGGAATTGAAAATGTAATTGAATTTTTTCAATTACATTACAAGGAATGGAAAATGTACTTTAGAATTTCCCATTCCCATTTGGGGTAATATAGGGATCATATTGGGTTCATTTTGGGATCATATTGGGATCATTTTGAGGTCGGGTTGAAGTCATTTTGGTGTCAATTTCGGGCCATTTTGCGGTCAAATGATCACAATGTAGTAGACAAATTATCCCTATATGATAGCTATGTTATTATATGAACACATTCTTTGGTCAGCCTTGGTCCACCTAATATTCAATATCTTGGAAACGGGTTCACAGATGAACCTGAAAACCGCTCCTTGTGAAAACTCTCATCAACACCTTTAATTTGAACCCATTCTTGGGTCAGCCTTGGTCCACCTAATGGTCAATATCTTGGAAATGGGTTCGCAGATGAACCTGAAAATCGCTCCTTGTGAAAACTCCCACCAACACCCTTAATTTGAACCCATTCTTAGGTCAGCCTTGGTCCACCTAATAGTCAATATCTTGGAAAGGGGTTCACAGATGAACCTGAAAACCGCTCCTTGTGAAAACGCTTATCAAGAACTTTAATTTGAATCCATTCTTGGGTCAGCCTTAGTCCACCTAATGGTCAATATCTTGGAAATGGGTTCATAGATGAACCTGAAAACCGCTCCTTGTGAAAACTCTCATCAACACCTTTTATTTGATGCCCATATCGTATAACCACATTCTGGGTCACCCGTGGTCCACATTTTGGTCAATATCTCAGGACTCCACAAAATTATTTAACTTTTTCTTTGAGTAGGACCTTCTCCATGCGCCCTGGCGTGATGTCGTGACTAAGGGAAATGGGCATTAATTTTTATATATATAGATTAACATTTAGCATTTCAATTACTTCTCAAGTACATTTTCCATTCCTTGTAATGTAATTGCAAAAATTTCAATTACATTTTCAATTCCTTTCAAAAGTAATGCCGCGGCGATTACATTGTGTACTTGAGCCTCAAAACGATGAAGTACTTTTGGTATTTTTTTTTTAGGAATTGAAAGTACTTTTGGTATTTTTTTTTTACTGAGGAATGTAATTGTAATTGTAATGGAATTGATTTTACCCAGCTCTGATTGTTAGTCATAGCCAAATTCAAAGCCCTATAGGCGTTGGCTAATTCTCTTTTCTTTCGATACCTTTTTCCTGCTCGAGTCTGCCTTTTCCGCTTTACCGGTGTAGGATTTTCGGTTCCTTTCTTTGTCTTTTCTGATTGTTCCGCCGCCATATTCTTCAATGGTTATCAGCTGCGGGCCTTGTCTTATTACTGTTGAGGTTTGAGGAACCTCTTCAGTGGCTCTTGCAGATATTTGAGGAGCCTCTTCAGTGGCTCTTGCAGGAGATCCAGGTTATCGTTTTCGACTTCCAATGCAAACCTTTCCCATTTATCGAAAATGGAGTCAAATTCCTTTTGGGAAATGTCTTGTATTGAATTTAGTTTTAGACAAAAAATTTATTTTGGGGAAAAAAAATTCTATTTCGAGAAAAAATAAATCTTATTTTGTACCCTAAAAAAAAAAACAAAAAAAAAACTAATGGCGGCGATATACCAACAGGTTATCATAACCTCTAACGAGATTTTTAGCCGAGCTTCTCTTTCCAACTTGTGGTGTGTTGCTTTTGAGTTATTCCTACAAGGTCCCCTACAGTTTTTTGCCGAGGCAAAATTCAGTGACATCAGCCCTATCCTGTTTGTTCTGGCAAAGAAAGCTGATTTAGCATTATCCAATAATTCGGTTGACGAGGCAAAATTCAGTGACATTAGCTTTATCCTGTTTGTTCTGGCAAAGAAAGCTGATTTAGCATTATCCAATAATTTGGTTGGCTTAGCTGCACTGCTGGGTTCTCATCAGTCCGCTTCCTTTTGATTAGCGGTCTGATGAATAACACCACAGCAGGATCAGGCCAGTCTGCTTCCTTTTCTAATGTAGCAGGTTGGCAGGATCGCCATAAAGTGGTTCAAAAAGTAGAAGATTGTTATTGAGTTTTGCCGCAATGAAGGCAGAAAAACAACTGCTTTTATTCAATCAAATTTCGGCTTATTTATAGTAATTCTTAACTTTAAAAGTCTTATTTACTAAAATACATATTTACTCTAATTCTATGTGTTCATACAGTGCAGCTCAGTGCAGTCACCAACATTCATAAACATATAGGGCATGTAGCTGCGAGTAATGCAGTCACATACATAAATAGATATGTGGCCAGAGTGTGGCTGCAAGCCATGCAGTTACACGCGTACACACATATGTGACAAACATATGTAAACTGATATGCGCCGTCATAGCTTGTACTGCTCACATATTTGGCAGCGTGAGAAAGTGAACGCTATTTGAGATATGTTGACTTAGCAAAATGTATACATTCCACAACCGGACATTTAGGTGTCGGTGTGTGGCTTTGTTGTTATGCTCTGATATGCTACACTAAGCATCCCCAAAAAAAATTGGTATGTCGTTTTTGGCAAAAAAAAATTTTTGACTTGAATCGCCTATTTTCAAAACCGGCCTTCTCACAAACGAATTGAGTGGAGATGACCGCTATTTAAAAAAAAACTTAAGTTTTTCTTTCTAAATAAATATCTCAAAAACGGGTGGGTCAAAAGAAATGAAATTTTTAGGGTTGGTTAGGATGAATTTGAACTTTATAAATATAAAAGTTTTATAAAAAAAAATTTAATATTATTTATTTTTAACAATTTTTTTTTCAACGTTCTCAATCGGTTTAAATCATGTTTCCGAACAAATTTTATTGCCTGTATATATTTAATTCAGATTGTGAAAAAAATTTGTGCGGTCGCCCTTAAATATTTGATTTTTTGTAGTTCGCATCCCTTGCAATCGATACAGTTTTTTGGCGATCGTCATCGTATATATTGTATATGCTTCGTTTCTTTCAACGACTTGAGTGGGACTCCATAGCACGATAATTGAATGCTTACCGTAGTTGTCTTCCAGTACTTTGTATGGGACAAAATAAAGTTCTTACGAATTTTTTAATAAGAAATCATATTTTCATTTACATTTTATTTCCGTTTTTTTTATATTTCAATGAATTATATGCACTAGTATATCCCGTGGTCGAAATTCGACCAACTTAAAATAGTTGAACTTATTCAAACATCTGATCATATTTTTGTCAATAGCTGCCCGTGGCCGAGGCCATCATAGAATTTAAAAAATAGTGGCTGTTATTATATAATAAAAATATTAAATTATAGCAGCCTTTTTCAAAATTATTTATAGCAAATATCATTCAAATAGGTATTCGGTTTTCGAGATTTTATGTTGCACTTGAATAGCCGAATGATGAGATTATGCCTAACAAATAGCCACTAATTTAAGCGATACGTTTTGAGCAGGTCAAGAGCAAAAGAATATTAGGTTGAAAATTAAATAAATTGTAAAAGTTAAGATTAAAGGTTTTTATATAATAAAAGAACATAATTTAAGAAAAAAGGAATATTCCGCAACCGGGTCTTGCACCTGTGCACACCGTACTCCATACGCTCATCGCCATTACCTTATGCACAAAGCAGCTATCAAATTCTGGAATTAGGCTTTATGAGAATCAGAATTTTCAAAATTAACAATATACCAACAACAAAGTTAGACTATTAATAACACTGTACAACAGCCATTTTGCAACAGAGTCACCATGGTACTTTTCTGAAAGGCGGCATCGCATA
Organism: Campiglossa producta; assembly: GCA_964058755.1. Lineage (NCBI taxonomy): Eukaryota > Metazoa > Arthropoda > Insecta > Diptera > Tephritidae > Campiglossa > Campiglossa producta. The sequence goes on along the minus strand of CAXKVI010000001.1, from coordinate 103,471,318 downwards.
GATCATTTTTGCCGAAAAAACTTATAATCCAGCTCGTCTCAGTTTTTTTTTAATTTGCACTTAAAGGTTAAGGGGGTCATATTGGGAACTTTTGCCATAACCACATAAACTTGAAGAGCTACAGCTTCGGTGTCTAAGGGAAGGTTGTTGGCAATAAAAAGACTAACATTTTCCTCCTAGACATTGTCCCGCTACGATTCATGTTTATGTAATTTTTTCTTGGGTTTTTGTAAAATTTCTCGAAAAAATGTCTCCCATGAGTCTACGGTTAACAATATCTTTACGACACCTTCGGGAAAAATATTCTAATCTAATCTTGGCTTGCGTCATAATGACGCTTAACGGCCTAGGCGATTTTGGCCGTTTCGTATCAAAGCACGCCAGTCATTCCTTTTTAGCGACAACTGACAATTGGAAACCCCAAGGGAGTTCACGTCATCCTCAACCTGTTGTTTTCATCTCAGTCGCGGTCTCCCCCTTCCTCTGCTGCCGAATTCGGGTGTCGATAGGAAAACTTTCTGTGCTGGTGCTTCTTTGTCCATTCGCATAACATGACCCAGCCAGCGGAGCCTTTGAGCTTTAATCCGCTGAACTATGGTCAGGTCTGCGTAAAGCTCGTACAGCTCATCGTTAAATCTCCTTCGATACTCGCCGTTGGCATCACGGGAAGGACCATAAATCTTCCGGAGAACTTTTCTCTCAAATACTCCAAGGGCCATCTCATCTTCTCTTGACACTGTCCATGATTCCGAGCCGTACATAAGGACTGGTATTATGAGAGACTTATAGAGCGTGATCTTTGTTTGTCGAGAGAGGACTTTACTTCTCAATTGCCTACTTAGTCCAAAGTAACACTTGTTGCCAAATAGACGAAGTCTCTCACCTTTTCAAACTTGTAGCTATCAACGGTGACCTGGCTGCCAAGGCGCAGGTGCGCCGATTCTTTCTTTGATGACAGCAGATACTTCGTCTTGTCCTCGTTCACCGCAAGACCAACTTTTTTCGCTTCCTTATCCAACCCAGAGAAAGCAGCGCTTACGGCGCGGCTGTTAAGGCCAATGATATCAATATCATCGGCATACGCCAGCAATTGCACGCTCTTGTAAAAGATTGTTCCATTGCGGTTTAGCTCTGCTGCTCGAATTATTTTCTCCAGCATCAGGTTAAAGAAATCGCACGAAAGAGAGTCGCCCTGTCTGAAGCCTCGTTTGGTTTCAAATGGCTCCGAGAGGTCCTTCCCCATTCTGACGGAGCTGTTGGTTTTGCTCAACGTCATTTGGCAAAGCCGTATAAGCTTTGCAGGGAAGTCAAATTCAGACATGGCGGCATACAGGCAACTCCTTTTTGCGCTGTCAAAAGCGGCTTTAAAATCGACAAAGAGATGGTGAGTGTCGATTCTTTTATCATGGGTCTTCTCCAGGATTTGGCGTATCGTGAAAATCTGGTCGATGGTAGACTTACCAGGTCTAAAGCCACACTGATAAGGTCCAATCAGTTTGTCTACGATGGGCTTCAGTCTTTCACACAATACGCTAGGAAGAACCTTATATGCGATATTAAGAAGACTGATTCCGCGGTAGTTGGTGGGGTTAGCGGGATCGCCTTTCTTGTGGATTGGGCAAAGCACACTTAAATTCCAATCTGGAGGCATGCACTCATCTGACCATATTCTGCATAAGAGCTGATGCATGCTTTTTACCAGCTCTTCGCCTCCAAGTTTGAACAGCTCGGCGGGTAGTCCGTCTTTTCCAGGCGCTTTGTTGTTTTTGAGCCGGGATATAGCTATCCTCACTTCATCATAGTCAGGTGATGGGACGACTTTTCCATCGTCAGGGATTGGGGTATCGGGTTCGACGTCTCCCTCGCAATTTAGCAGTGAGGAGAAGTGCTCCCTCCATAATTTAAGTACACTTTATACGTCGGTTACCAGGTCGCCATTATTGTCCTTACAGGAGCTTGCCCCGGTCTTAAAACCTTCCGTCATCCGCCGGATCTTTTCATAGAATTTTCGGGCATCATTCCTGTCAGCCAGCATCTCAAGCTCCTCACACTCACGCCTTTCGGCCTCACTTTTCTTTTTTCTGAAAAGGCGTCTCTCTTCCTTCTTTGCCTCACGATATTGTTGCCATACACTGCGGGTTGCGCCCGTTCGCAACGTCTCCTTGTAGGCAGCGTCCTTTTTTTCGAGGCAGTTTTGCATTCCTCATCGTACCAGTTGTTCTTGCGGGCTCGCTGGAACCCTATAGTGGCCTCAGCGGCGGTACGCAATGAGTGAGAGATATGCTTCCATTGCTCGGTTACATCGTTAGGTCGAGGATTGCCCTCTGCTAGCAGGTGTGAGAGTCGAGTTGTGAAATTATCAGCTGTCTGTGTCATGCGCAGCTTCTCGACGTCAAACTTTCCTTCCGTTACTGTGCGCACTTTCTTCGCTGCACAGAGGCGTGTGCGTATCTTGGCTGCAACAAGATAATGGTCAGAGTCAATATTGGGACCACGCAGTGTACGCACGTCCAGAACGGTGGAGGTATGTCTGCCGTCAATCAAGACATGATCAATCTGGTTTCTAGTTCTTTGATCAGGGGACAGCCATGTGGCTTGGTGTATTCGCTTATGCTGGAACCTGGTACTACTGATGACCATATTGCGAGCAGCGGCGAAGTCAATCAACCTAGTGCCGTTGGGGGATGTTATATCGTGGAGACTAAATTTTCCAACTGTAGGACCAAAGACTCCTTCCTTGCCCACCTTGGCATTAAAGTCGCCGAGCACGATTTTGATATCATGCAGGGGGCAGCGATCATAGGCTTGTTCAAGTTTATCGTAGAAGGAGTCCTTCTCTGCGTCGTCCGTCTCCTCAGTCGGCGCATAGGCGCAGATAAATGTTATGTTGAAAAACCTCGCCTTGATGCGGATCGCAGCGAGACGCTCGCCCACAGGACTGAACGCTAGTACTTGGCGGCGAAGTCTCTTTCCCACCACAAATCCTACACCACGCGAGTTACGTTCACAACGTATGGTGAACCGGGGGCAGGTGTTACTTATGCTCAAACACGATTTTGAATATACACCAACAGAGTCAGTACCGGAGTAATTTCCGCGGTGTTTACCGAAGTAACAATTATGGGAACTACCAAAGTAGGAGATTTAGACCACAACCGAGATACAACAATAACTCGAGGTCCAACAACAATAATAATAACCGAAGAGGATCACAAGCCCAAAACGGCGCAGCTGCACCCAGACGGAAAACCAGGAAACTCCACTTCAAAATTAATAGAAAGAAAAATATGCGTACTAAACCTAAATCTAAACAGCTATATATCTACAAGGACATCCCTAAATAATTCGATTTCAAAATTTTTAATTGATACGGGAGCAGACACTTCCATTATAAAAATGCATCAAATTAGCAAAACTCACAAAATTAATAAAGAACAAATTACAGATTTAAAGAGCATCGGCCAGGGAATAACCAGCACATTAGGCACAATTAAAGTGGATTTAAAAGGTGACGACCTTCTAATTTACCACAAATTCCATGTTGTAGAAGACGACTTTCCAATCCCATGCGACGGAATAATAGGACTAGATTTCATAAAGAAATACAATTGTATCTTAGATTTTAGCAAAACAGAGGATAAATTAATCTAAGGCCATACGATTTTCCCCAAACAATAACAATGCACCTAACAAATTGTCGGTCTGTCAACACACTTACTATCCCTGCTAGATCTGAAGTCATTAGACAAGTTAAAGTAAATACCGATAACAAAAACATCTTCATACCACACCAACAATTATCTGAAGGCATTTTCATAGCAAACACTATCACAGATAAAGATCAAACTTTTGTTAGAATTATCAACACAACACATAAAAACACAACTAGTCAAAATTACAAGATTAATACCGAAAATTTAGACGATTACACACTAATTAAAACAAACACACACAATAAAAAATTTTAACGATACAGAAAAATTGAAAAGATTAACCAAAAACTTTCCAAAATTTGTCAATTCTCAGTTAACAACATTATGCACAGAATTCATAGACATATTAGATTGCCTCAAACGCAAAAAGGAGTAATAAGCAAATAAGTAAATAAGCTAATCGAAGATGACATAATAGAACCCTCCATATCGGAATATAATAGCCCAATCTATTAGTCCCCAAAAAATCACTCCCAGGAAAAACAGAAAAAAGATGGAGATTAGTGGTAAACTACAGACAGGTAAATAAAAAGCTAGCAGCAGACAAATTCCCACTTCCAAGGATTGACGATATTTTAGATCAACTTGGGAGAGCAAAATATTTTTCATGCCTAGACCTTATGTCAGGTTTTCATCAAATCGAATTACGCCCCGACTCCAGGGATATAACCTCATTTACAGCCGAAAATGGCACATATAGATTCAAAAGACTACCTTACGGATTAAAAGTAGCACCGAATTCATTCCAAAGAATGATGACGCTAGCATTCGCAGGCCTAAAGCCGTCTCAAGCATTCCTCTACATGGATGATTTAGTTGTATTAGGTTGTTCTGAAAATCACATGCTATAAAATTTAAGAGACGTATTCTCCACTTGCATCCAGATAAATGCCTATTTTTCAGCCAAGAAGTAACATATTTAGGACATAAATGTACAAACAAGGGAATATTACCCGACCCGAGCAAATTTGAAACAGTCCAAAATTACCCAACACCAAAAACAGCCGATGAAGTTAAAAGATTCGTAGCTTTCTGTAACTATTACAGAAGATTTGTACCGAATTTTGCAGAACATTCAAGAAAATTAACTAGGCTTTGCAAAAAGAATGTTTCCTTCGAATGGACAGAAGAATGTCAAAAAGCTTTTGTCTACTTAAAGGAAGCATCAATTAGCCCAAAACTTTTGCAATACCCAGATTTCGATAAAAAATTCTGCATAACAACAGACGCTTGTGGGGCAGTCCTTAGCCAAGAACACGATGGCAAACAGTTACCAATTGCTTACGCTTCTAGGTCCTTCACAAAAGGTGAAACCAACAAAGCCACAATAGAAAAAGAATTGGCCGCAATCCATTGGCCATAACCTTCTTCAGACCATATGTTTATGGCAGAAAATTTCTAGTTAAAACCGACCATCGTCCTTTAACATACCTATTCTCGATGAAGAGCCCTTCATCTAAGCTGACACGAGTAAGACTCGATTTAGAAGAGTACGATTTTGAAGTGGAGTATATAGCCGGAAAAGAAAATCATATTGCGGACGCATTATCCCGCATAACAATTACAAACTTAAAAGATATGTCAATTAAAGCAAGTAAAATATTAAAAATAACAACAAGATCAGCAGCAAAACAGACCAGCAGTAATGCTGAAAATAAAGAGAGTCACAAAGAGAACCCCAAAATTTACGAAGCGCTAAATAAATTTGAAGTCCGCTAGTACAGATCGCTGTGCGACCACAATATTTGGAGATAGCGGTTTCAAAATAAATATTCCCAGCAGGGAAGAATGGGAGAGGACGGATTTACTCAGGTGATAACGTAGACTACAATGTCCCGTATAATACTCAGTGGGGGTGCTTAGATCCACCCTTCTTAGATTTATGAGCCTGGCCGATGCTCTTTGCGATGGTTCTCTAAAGAGTTTGGCCTGTCTCTGTCCTAGGCTTCTAAGCCAGTGCTACCTAAACAGTTTGTCTTCCCAGTTTCTTATGGTCTCCGTTACGTGGGCCTAGGTGAGCGCACAGAAGGGTTCCGGACCATATAATGCTGTTAGATCACCATGTTTTGCAAGGTGGTCCGCTTTTTCGTTGCCGTCATGTCCTTCATGCCCTGGGACCTAACCTAACAAAACTTTGTTTTTGGCCCCCAGATCATTAAGGGCTGTGACGCACTCATCAACAAGCTTCGAAGTTATTGTGTACGACTGCAAGGCACGTAGGGCGGTCTGACTGTCCGACATTATGTAGATTCGCTTAGAGGGTAGCTACCCATTGGTACCGATTTTTTGTAGTTTGGTCCATAGATACCAGCTCCCGTTTTACCATCTTCCAGCTTCGATCCATCCGTATACCAAATCCCGAATCTGATTCAGCATATGGGTTCCCTGTTTCCTAGAGCACTCGATCCCGCGTGATCCTGAGCGTAGGAGTAATTGCATGAAGTTTATGAAGTTCTTGACTATTTATATGTCCTGTCATATTTCCGATTTTTAGATCAGAAACATTTTGAAATCTCAATGCAGAAAGTGTGGCTTCCTTCTCTATCAGAATAGGGAAGGGAGGTATTCCCACAAGGGCACTTAGAGTATCAGCAGGGCACGTTCTCATTGCACCTGTTATACCGACACAGACCAGCCGATGCAGCTTACTTAATTTAGTTGCTGCTGTTCTTTGAGCAGTCTTAGGCCACCAGACTAGGGAAGCGTACGTGACTATTGGCTTCACAACTGTATTAAATGGCCAATACGTCATTTTGGGAGACAGCCCCAATGTTTTGCCAAAAAGTCTAGTGCAGGCGAAAAAGGCCCTCGTTGCTTTATTTATTGTAGCCTCCAAATGAGCATTCCATGTGAGGGTCTTGTCAATGTTACTCCTAGGTATTTTGCCTCCGTTGAAAAACTTATGCGGCTGCCTCCTAGGGACGGCTCTAACAAGGACAGCTTTCTTCGCCGCGTGAAAGGCACCAAGATTGTTTTGTTTGGGATAATAGATAGCCCTTTGCTAGCACACCATCTCTCATGCATTCGTGTTACTTAATTTAGTTGCTGCTGTTCTTTGAGCAGTCTTAGGCCACCAGACTAGGGAAGCGTAGGTGACTATTGGCTTCACAACTGTTTCAAATGACCAATACCTCATTTTGGGAGACAGCCCCAATGTTTTTCCATAAAGTCTAGAGCAGGCGAAAAAGGCCATCGTTGCTTTATTTATTGTAGCCTCCAAATAAGCATTACATGTGAGGGTCTGGTCAATGTTACTCCTAGGTATTTTGCCTCCGTTGGACAGCTTTCTTCGCCGCGTGAAAGGCACCAAGATTGTTTTGTTTGGGTTAATAGATAGCCCTTTGCTAGCACACCATCTCATGCATTCCTGTTACGCAGACAATCAAGTAATCTGCATAGCCCCAAACGTCAAAGCCATTGCCCTTCAAAAGGTGAAGAAGTTCGTCTATAACTAGGGTACAAAGTAGAGGAGAAAGTACACCTCCTTGAGGGTATCCTCTTGTGGCCACGATTGAGCCAGCACTCCCTCCTATCTCAAAGCTAATTTTTCTTTGCTTTAGCATAGCCAGCACCCAGCGAGTAATCATTGGGCCTATGTCCTTTCTAATCATGGCTTCCTCAATGGCCTGATACGACGTATTATCGAAAGCGCCTGATATATCGATAAATGCACAAAGTTTTCTTCCCTAATGTCATCATCATCATTTATTGGCGCTTACCCTGCAGCGAAAGCAACTAGTTGAAAACTACTTTACAACTAGTTGGTGCACCGGGCCCAACTAGTCAGTGTTCTGTCTTTTTTCCATATAAGCAACTGGTATTTTTTACGTGTTGATGTCCTACGAGATGTCAATTGTCAGATTTCGACCAGAATCTACCAGTTATCTACTAGTCAGGAAATACCAGTTTCATACTAGTTGTAAAATACCAGTTCTATACTAGTTCAACCTGGACTAGTATAATTTCCATAAAATAAACTAGTCCACATACTAGTCTAGAAAGGACTAGTATAAAATATACTAGTCTCATACTAGTCCAAGAAGCATTCAACATGGACTAGTATGATTTCAACCAGAATTTTCCTGGCTTACCCTTTATTTTATCCCTCGACTTTATTTTCATGTTTATTCTTAAGAAAGCAGCGGCAACTATTTGTATTTACCCTATCACGAAAAAGCATCCAGAAAAATCTAGTTGTATACTGGTATGGAATGAATGTTTCCTGACTAGTATGGGTTCAGCCAGAAAATTCTAGTTGCATACTGGTACACTGAACCAAAAAAGTTCATGTATCCAATGAAAAAGTACATAGATTTTAAGAATTGTTCGTTAAAACCTCTCCAAAGAACTTTTTCGTAGAAATTTAAGAACATTTCCTAGAATATAAGTACTTTTTCGTAAAATATGTAAACAAATCCACAGAAAGCACGAATTCATTCATAAATTGTAAGAAAATTTTCTTATATTCCATGAATTTTTTCTTATATTTTCAGAAAAACCAGCGTGAACTTCTATGAAACTTTGTTCGTAAAAAACATGTACGTTTTTGGTTCAGTGTATTATTATTATTATTATGCCCAACGGATTTTACCCACCATCCCGCCCGACCGACACGAGGGGCGCATACGCATAACGCGCGGATTAAATTTGCCGAGTGTTTGAAAGGCGGAGGTTTGTTAAGCGTCGAGATCTCAAACTGCTCAGCTACAGAGAAAAATTCATCAGCTGAGTGTAATACGAAAATAAATAGATAATAAAAATACATAATGTGATACTACGTAGAAATCAATTGTTAAGAGAGAATAGGATAGTTTTTTTAATAATAAAAAGCGAGTCCGAAATATCAAAAGTGCTCGTGTAATTGATAGTTGATTCTACATTACTTCAGAAGAATAGGTTTAAAATGTCTTAAGGCTCGAGAGGGAACATCTCTCAATGCAAAAAGTAAGAATTGTTTTTGAATAGATTCTAGCTTATCTATATGAATTTGATAACGCGGATTCCATATAATCGAGCCGTATTCTAATATTGTTCTAACTAATGTAGTAAAAAGGGTCTTAGTAATATAAGGGTCGCCAAATTCTTTTGACCACCTTTTCACGAAGGCTAAAACACCTCTGGCCTTATTTGCAGTAGCCTCGATATGAGGATTGAAACTAAGTTTACAGTTCATCATCACACCCAAGTCAACAAAAACATTAACGTGTTCAAGAGTATAATTGTTTATCGAATAAGAACCTGGTTGAAGAGTTCCACGAGAGAAACACATGAATTTACATTTTGCCAGATTAAGCGGCATATAGTTTACGTTGCACCAAGTAACTAAGTGGTCTAAGTCCGTTTGAAGCAAAGAACGTTCCTCCGTCAACGCATATGACTTAAATAGTTTCACATCGTCAGCATATAACAAGATTTTAGAGTACTTTATTGTTGTACACATGTCGTTTATGAATAGCAAAAACAGAACCGGGCCGAGGTGACTGCCCTGAGGGACACCAGAAGAGACATCAATGGCATTTGAATACGTATTTTTTAAAATTACACGTTCTGTTCTACCACAAAGATAGGAGGAGATCCAACGAGTAAAACCAGGTTGAAAGCCTATGAGATCAAGTTTATGTATGAGTAAAACGTGGCAAACTCTGTCAAATGCTTTACTAAAGTCGGTGTATATAACGCCAGTGCTTAAATTATTTCTAAACCCATTCGAGACGTATGTAGGTAGTGAATTCAAGTAAATTAGTTATGGTTGATTTGCCTTTACAAAATCCATGTTGAGAACTTGCAATCAGTGTTGGGATCGAAAATGCTAGATAATTGGTAATGATGGCTTCGAATAACTTGGGAATGGCACTTTTATAAAGAGGTATAAGAAAAGATTCTTTCCATGAAGTTGGGAAAATCCCACACTGTAAAGACAGATTAAACAACTGTGTTAAGGGCTGGTAGATGTATTCAGCACACTTTTTAAGAAAGCATGTCGGGATTAAGTCGGGGCCATATTTGAAAGACTCCTTTAAGGCCTTTAGGTGTAATAAAACATCTTCCGGGTTTAAATGAGGAACATGGATTGAGTTAATGGAGTGTGGTAAATAAGGGTATCCGTTAGATGATAAATTTATTCCAGAAGAATAATTGGACTTGAAGAATTGAGCAAAGAAGTTGGCAATCTCTAGGTCGTCACTAGAGATTTTATCTTTAAATTTCATAGATGAAGGAAACCCTTTTACCCTGCGTTTAGCGTTTACGAAACCATAAAATGTCTTCGGATTGCAAATAATGTTCTTTTTAATTTTACATAAGTAAGCATTGTAACACTTTTTATTCAATTCTAAATATTTATGGCGCAAAACAGAGTATTGTACACAATCAGAGTGTAAACCAGTTTTTTTGTATAGTTTAAAGAAGCGTGACTTTCGATTTTTTAAAGATTTGAGTTCTTTAGTGCACCAGACTTGCATTGGCTCATCATTACGTAAACAGATGCGCTTTGGTACGAACTTTTCAAAGAGGCTGTATATGGTACTATTGAAGTGAGATAAGTTTCGCTCGACATCCTCATTGTAATGAGGCCAAACAAGTTTTGAAAGTTCTTTATTTATCTGTTTGAAGTTGGCTCTAGAGAAATCAAAAGTTTTAATAGAGTCATAAGGTTACGTAATACAATCGCGATTATAGTTTATGATTTCGTAGGCTATTTCAAAAGATGGATGGTAAGCGTCTTCCGGAAGAACTAAAGGATCACATCGATTTACAGTGAATTTAGACAAGTCATCAACAAAGGACAAGTCTAAGACTTTTCCTAACTGGTTCGGAATAACATTAATCTGACTAAGACATAGGTTGGTCATTTCGTCCAAAAACTCATTACACAACTTAGATGACACTGGGACAATATTGCCATCAATTATTCTCCACGAGATGTGTGGCAGGTTAAAGTCACCCAAAACAACTATTGAGTCCACGGGCTTAATCAAAGAACTTACAGTTTTATAAGTGAAATGTGGTGCATATACACTGATAAATCAGATGACGGTGGAATGTAACTAACAGCTAAATAAATATGGCCTGTGCCAATTCCTATACGTATGCATTTAATTTCTATGTTTTCTATATAAGGTAAATTAACATCTTCAGATGGTATTGAAGAATGTACAGCCAATAGGACCCCGCCCCCGGTTCTGTCTAAGCGATCGTTTCTATAAATCTGATAACCATCACAAAAAATTTCGGAATCAAAGACATGTGGTTTTAACCAAGTTTCAGTGAAAGCAATAATTCTATAGTTACAATTGATCGTTTTTAAGTAAAAATCAGTTAATTTGGTATTTAAACCTCTAACATTCTGATAATAGATATTCAAGAAAGAATTTAGAATTAGTTTTTTGGGCCAGTATTCTGACGAGGAAGTTGTACAGCATCTGGGTCGTTCGCAGTTGACTTAGGTGAAAACTCGCGAATAAAAGCACCAGGCCAGAACGACTGATCCAAAATCACATCGTAATCTTCATCAAAAACATCAATCCTAAATGAAGAAATTTTTCGCTAATAATTAAATTTAAACTTATGTATTACTAAACCCTCAGCCTTAATTTTCGATTTGATGTAAGACTTAAGGTCGTTGACGGAAGTGTCTTTCTGAAATATAGACACGAATATCGATTTTCGCGGTGGAACCACAACCAGCTTAGTAGCCGTTGGTTGAACTGAATTGGCAGTATTTTGTTGTTCAGGGGTTCGATATGGGGCCTCGGAAGTGGACTGAACCACTTCCAAGGAAGTGGATGAACCCACTCCTATGGAAGTAGGCGGCACCACTTCTTTGGAAGTCAACGCAATCACTTCTTTGAAAGTGGACGGAACCACCCCCTTGGAAACGGATGGAACCACTTCTTTGGAAGCGGACGGAATCACTTCCTTGGAAGTGGACGGAACCACTTCTTTGGAAGTTGACGGAACCACCCCCTTGGAAGCGGATGGAACCACTTCTTTGGAAGCGGACGGAACTACTTCTTTGGAAGTTGACGGAACTACTGCTTGCACGCAGAATAATTTTCATGTTGAATCAACAATTTTTTGACACTTTTTCAGGTTATTATTTTTCAACACTATCGCTCATGTTGTTCTAACATGAAGCTACTTTTTCACTGTTCCTACATGTTAAATCAACATGAAGGAACAGTGTGAGTTTAACATGATCGCAAAGGTTTGAATCAACATGATTTCCTGTTGATACAACATTATTTTTCTTGTTAAATCAACACGATCAGACATGTTAAATTACCACTATACTATGTTGAAATAACACTTTCGTCCTGTTAAATTTACACGATCTATCATGTGTAATTGACACGATATGTTACGTTAAATCAACACGATCTATCATGTTAATTTAACAGGATTTTATTGTTAAATTAAGACGATCTATCATGTTAATTTAACAGTTTTTTATTGTTAAATTAACCCTTAAAATAAAACACCTTGTTTTTGATTTTTTTTAATAATTTTTATTCAGTTAATTCATTTATCGAAAACCTTTAACATACATATTTTCAGGTATGAAAGAATATAATACTTGTATAATTTATTAACACGATCTGTCATGTTAATTCAACATGTTTTTATTGTTAAATCAACACGATCTGTCATGTTATATTAATACGATCATCATGTTAAATCAACACGATCTATCATGTTAATTTAACAGGATTTTATTGTTAAATTAAGACGATCTATCATGTTAATTTAACAGTTTTTTATTGTTAAATTAACCCTTAAAATAAAACACCTTGTTTTTGATTTTTTTTAATAATTTTTATTCAGTTAATTCATTTATCGAAAACCTTTAACATACATATTTTCAGGTATGAAAGAATATAATACTTGTATAATTTATTAACACGATCTGTCATGTTAATTCAACATGTTTTTATTGTTAAATCAACACGATCTATCATGTTAAATTAACACGATCATCATTTTAAATAATAAAAGTACACATATGTACATACATATACATATAGTTATTTTAATCCAATCATTGGCAACTTCTGCATCGAAAACAGCAACAACAAGCCACAATCTGAAAATTAAAATTGAAAGCTCTTTAAATTATCCAAGCGATTGTAAAACTGGTAGCACACGTCCAATTAATGTAGGGATAAGTATAAAATGACGCCTTTTCTACCCGGTATCCATAATCCTAAAGCGCTTCCATGGTATTTATGTATAGTGCGCGTTGTTTTTAACCTACCCCGACATTTTTGGACGTGTTTTAGCAGGAAGCGTTTACAAAATATGAAAAACAACACAAATTACTTACCCAAAACTTTTTTCAAAACTTCACAACTTATTCGCAAGTTAAGAAACTATAAATTTCACAATATATTACATATTTATAATATCTACAACTTTTCATCAAGTCGGTATCTACACACTGACTTAAATTCTGTTCTTTTGAGAACAATTCTGTTCACAAGCTTTGATGGGGAACAGATGATGCTTGAAAACAACCCTTGTTCATGTTAAATCAAACTGAATTTTGAACTGAGGCCAAGTCGATTAATTCCAACATTTACGATTGGAGACCTAGCTGGGGAGGGTTTAAATTCAGGGGCTCAGGCAAACTAGGTTCTCGATTATTTAAATCATTCGAAATGTTTTTTTCTACAACAGGAGAACCATCTAAACACTTGAATGACCTAAAAAGTTTTTCGTAATGGTCAAATTTCATGGAAATTTTAGAAAACTCCTTACCGATTTCAGAAAACGCATTTCGAGTTTCCCTAAAAAGCTTGAAAAGTTCAATTTCAGCTGATCTACATTTTACACATGACCAACGAACACCCTTGTTATCATTTATGGCATCTACAATCCTACCTGTCAACCCTGCGCACTTCATATGACCAAGCGCATTGCAGAGCCAGCAAGACACGTAGCGTTCGGATTCGCTTTTTATTTGACACTTTTCGTAAATACAGTACATTTTTAAAACGACAAAAAAAAGTTCTGTTATTAATTAAAAAAGGAAAAGTTCAACTAATAATTTATAAAAGTTGGTTTTAATTAAAAGCAACCCTGAAAGTTTTATAGGCAAGTGCAGCAGCGAGCAGCTTGAGAGTCACTGTATTCTCACACTCAGCAAACAACGCAAACAGCTGTAATAAAAGAAAATAGCAAAGTAACAAGTGCACACAATAGCAATAACAATTACAAGAAGAAAATGAAGCCAATCAAACACCAACAAATACACTATGCAAATGACTCGGCAAATAAAAGGAAAGCAAAATTGAATTTAGAATTAAGCTAAAATTCATAAAATATGAATTATCTCCACAATTCATATGTTTAAAATTGAACACTATGACTTTGCACTTAATTTTATCACAAATTAGAGTATGGAAGTTGTATATATTAATTTTAATTTCCTGACTAGTACGAATTCAGCCAGAAAATTCTAGTTGTATACTGGTATGAAATGGATATTTCCTGACTAGTATGAGTTCTACCAGAAAATTCTAGTTGTATACTAGTATGAAATTGATATTTCCTGACTAGTATGAGTTCTGCCAGAAAATTAAAGTTTTATACTAGTATTTTTCTGAATAGTTTGAGGTTTCGCTGCAGGGTAACCGCCTAAGCGATTTTGGCCGTCGCCTATCAAAGCACGCCAGTCATTCCTTTTTAGCGATAACTGACGCCAATTGGAAACCCCAAGGGAGTTCATGTCATCCTCCACCTGTTGTTTCCATCTCAGTCGAGGCCTCCCCCTTCCTCTGCTTCCGAATTCGGGTGACGATTGGAAAACCTTCTGGGCTGGAGCTTCTTTGTCCATTCGCATGACGTGACCCAGCCAGCGGAGCCTTTGGGCTTTAATTCGCTGGACTATGGTCAGATCTGCGTAAAGCTCGTACAGCTCATCGTTAAATCTCCTTCGATACTCGCCGTCGGCATCACGGGAAGGACCATAAATCCTCCGGAGAACTTTTCTCTCAAATACTCCAAGGGCCATCTCATCTTCTCTTGACATTGTCCATGAATCTGAGCCATACATCAGGACAGGTATGATGAGAGACTTATAGAGCGTGATCTTTGTTCTTCGAGAGAGGACTTTACTTCTCAATTGCCTACTCAGTCCAAAGTAGCACTTGTTCGCAAGAGTGATTCTCCGTTGGATTTCTAGACTGATATTATTTTCGGTGTTAATGCTGGTTCCCAAATAGACGAAGTCCCTCACAGTTTCAAATTTGTAACTTTCAACAGTGACGTGGCTGCCAAGGCGCAGGTGCGCCGATTCTTTCTTTGATGACAGCAAATACTTCGTCTTGCCCTCGTTGACCGCAAGACCCACTTTTTTCGCTTTCTTATCCAGTCCATAGAAGGCAGCGCTTACGGTGCGGTTGTTAAGGCCAATGATATCAATATCATCGGCATACGCCAGCAATTGCACGCTCTTGTAATAGATTGTACCATTGCGGTTTAGCTCTGCTGCTCGAATTATCTTCTCCAGCATCAGGTTGAAGAAATCGCACGAAAGGGAGTCGCTCTGTCTGAAGCCTCGTTTGGTTTCAAATGGCTCAGAGAGGTCCTTCCCGACTCTGACGGAGCTGTTAGTATTGCTCAACGTCATTTGGCAAAGCCGTATAAGCTTTGCAGGGAAGTCAAATTCAGACATGGCGGCATACAGGCAACTCCTTTTTGCGCTGTGAAAAGCGGCTTTGAAATCGACAAAGAGATGGTGTGTGTCGATTCTTTTATCATGGGTCTTCTCCAGGATTTGGCGTATCGTGCAAATCTGGTCGATGGTAGACTTACCAGGTCTACAGCCACACTGATATGGTCCAATCAGCTTGTCTACGATGGGCTTCAGTCTTTCACACAACACGCTAGAAAGAACCTTATATGCGATATTAAGAAGGCTGATTCCGCGGTTTCCCTAATGTGCTGATCCAAAACTTTCTCCATTCATTTTAGGAGAAAGGAACTGAAACTTATTGGTCGATATGACGATGGCAGATTTTCCGGTTTCCCTGGTTTCGGTATAAAAACAACCTTAACCTCTGTCCACCTGTTAGGAATATATCCTAACAGCAGGGATGCTCTATATAAATTTGATAGGACTGGGGCTGTGGAGTTGATTCCTTGCTGCAACAGCCAAGGATTGACTCCATCCGGTCCTGGGGATTTGAAAGGACTGTAAGTCGATAAAGCCCATTGGACATTTTTGAAATTAGTTAGCTTTGCTGCCAGGCTCTTTTCTCTTTCACTAATAGTTGGAGGATCATCTACTATAGGATGTGAGTGTTGATAGCCTGGTGTACAGTCCGGAAAGTGAGTAGCAAGCAAGAGCTTGCATGTGGCTTCCGACTGCTTGGTGTGGCTCCCATCTGAATTCTTCAGAGTACCAATGACGTTGCTATTTATGGCCTCTCACAAGGACCTTTTGGAGCCGCCCTGCCGTAGGGAGATCTTTAATATTTTCGCAGTGTTCTCTCCAGGTAGCCCTCTCAGACTTCCTAAGCTCTTTATTGTAGGGGGTTAGAGCATTTTTATAGGATACCCAGTCTCCCGTGTCTTTACCTGTATTGAACAAACTTTTTGCTTGACATCTTAATTGTGCAAGCTTTTTGGGGACATCTCACATTAAAAGCCGTTATAATATCTGATTGACATTGTTCAGCTTCTCACCCCTATTGCGAGTGTCGATCAGCAGTAGAATAGAAATTTTTCGACCGTGTCGATTGTCTTTTGTTTTCGTACCATGTAACTTGATCGAATAAAATGTGTACCATTGTGAATAACTCGCTACAATATGGCGAGAAATAAGAAAACTCGCTGAATTATAATCAGCTGTTCACTGTTTGTTTACATTTTTGCAGTGTTTAATAAAATTGAAATAATAAAATTTAATAATAAAGAAAGTAAAACGCAAATAATAAAATATCTTCAGTGTTACAGCCTCATACTCCAGCGCAACAATTATTCTCATATACCCTTCTATATTTTCAAGGCTCTTCTTGATGCCATAGGTGTTTTTTTTTAGCGCCTTATAATGCCGGTCTTGTACATTGATCTGCTTTTCCAACAGTGCTATCCTTTTTTCTTTTTGCGTTGAACTTTTGTCGCACTTTTTTGACTTTGGAGCTTGGGGTGCAGCTGTTTCCTGGGTACCAAAGTTTTCTCTTCCAGGTACGGGGGTCTCATTTTCCTCCTCATCGCAAACAATTTCAGGCGATCTGACAAATCTTCCGTGCGATTGAATATTGCTGCCCCCAATTTCTTCGCCTGGGGGGTTCACACATACATCGAAGTTTAAAAAACTTATTACACCTTCTTCGATAGCCGAAAAAGTGTGTATTTTGTTTGGGCCACCACCAGTTGCTTGGTATTCCACCCTGTTTTGCGAACATTTTTTTTTGGTTTTACTTTTTAAATCCGTCCACACCTAAATAAAACATGCTTAGTACTTTGTTTATCAACGCTTTATGGACATTCTTTTTACCTTTAACCACTTTTCCCATGAGCGCATCGGTGGTCCCAAGCTGTTAAGCTCTGCAGTGATAAGCTGCCATCTCGACTTTCCCTGACTCTTTCCACATATGCCTTTTCCCAAATCGGGATTTTCCTTCATTAGCTGCACCAATCTTGCTATTTGGCGTTTGTTGCTCACAATTTTCGATCTGCAATTAAAATACACATTTTTTTACTATTTATGTTTACAGTGTGCAAAATCCGTATTCCGTATTTATTTATTTTTTTACTTTTGTTCCATTTTTTCACTTTTCGTCTATCACTTGAACGCTTCACCGACTAGAAAATGGCTGTAGATAAACGATCGATCAAAAGAGTATTCACAGTCGAAAAATGAGCGATCAATAGACACTCGCAATAGCACGATAATCGATAATCGCTTAGTAGTCGATTATCTATTCTCAATAGACACTCGCAATAGGGGTGTCTGCTTCAATATCACGCACCGTAGTTATCGGTTGGTGTAAGCAATTGCCGCTTTCTTCCATGGTGTAGCGAAATAGTTCCCATTTCGTTTTCCTTGGATTTCTGAAAACGGACTCATGATCAGAGAAGTGACCCATGTCGAGCTCAATATGTTTGTGAACCGACATTGATTCCTCCCCCGAGACGTGCCAATTTGTGACAACAAAGGTCATGTTTTGGCTACATAGAGTAAGGTCAAGAACCTCCCCTCTAATTGCATTAACAAAAGTGGTTTAATTACCACGATTTATGACATTGATGTTATGACCGCTATGCGCTAACAGTAGCACGCAACAAATCGGTACACCCTTGAGTAACTAAGTCTACAAATATCTACTACATAAAATTGCAACCCTGTGGCTGTATGTCATCTAATTTGCCTACACGAGTTCACCTGACGTTAATATAGTGCATTGGCGATCTTTCTTTTCTTTTCGTTGGCGGAGTGAACATACTGGATACAAGAAGCACAATTATTTTAGCACAACAAATTACACTACAAATTACTTAATACATCAATTGTATCAATTTAAAATAAATAATCATTAACTTTGTACAACAACATACACCTTATTACACGCAGACTCGGTTCAATCTCGACGTAAGCCTAACGCCATCGCAAGCGGCAGCACGACATGTGCTTAGTAAAGATTTGCCACTCTTCTCTGGAAAACCAGAGGAGTGGCCGCTCTTCCTTACAAACTAAGAGCAATCAACAACTTTCAGTTTTACTGAACAGGAAAATCTGATTCGACTACCAAAGTCATTACGTGGGGAAGCTTTAGAAGCTGTAAGGGAAAACTAATGATGCCCTCCACAGTTCACCTCGCCATTGCTACATTGAACATGCTTTTCGGACGACCTGATGTAATCCACGATACACTTCAGCGCAAGTTGAGACAAATGCCACCAGTAAAAACCGATCAGTTGCACACCTTAATCGATCTCGTTCTAGGCGTTCAAAATTATAGGGCAACGATGCAGCTGTTGGGTCTTAGCGTCTATCTCAATGACCCTATAATGATAAATGAGTTGCTGACCAAGCTCCCAGGCATGACACTACCGTATGCGTAACGTGCGCACCTTCACCAACCTAGAGCTACTGATACAATCTCTAAACGCCGAAGAGCTGGCAGAGCACCATCACTTGATACAACTGCCTATAATAATATACACTAACTGCAGAGCACGTTTGTTGATAGGTTTAGATAACACATAGCTCTCCATTCCGCTAGAGGTACACCAAGCCGAAGGTGATGATCTAGTAGCTGCGTGTTGTAAATTAGGCTGGTCGGTATATGGCCAAAATAATTACGATCATCCAATACAAGAAAGCTTGCTGCACGTGTGCCCCTGTACCCGAGATAATCAAGTGGACAGCTTGATGAGAACATATTTTTCCATAGAATCTATAGATACCAGTCCCACCGTAAAACCGCTTAGGTCGAAGGCAGACGAACCCGCATACACGATAATGCAGAATACAGTCAAATACAAACCAGACGAAAAGAAGTGGGAAACAGGCCTGTTATGGAGATGCGATCAAATTGATTTGGAAGGAGTCGGCTGCCAAATGGCTTCAATGTCTGGAAAGAAAGTGCACCGAGTTAAAAGAATTCGTCATTGAGAAAATGATTCGTAGTGAAACGTACGAAAGCTCTCCGACAATGAAAACAGAAAGGAGGTAACTCCTGGGTCATACCGATGTCTACAGTCATGAATCTTAACAAAAATAAGAGACGAATCGTATTGGACGCGGCGGCCAAGGTGCAAAATATAAGTCTGAACGACGTACTGCTTACAGGCCCTGACCTCCTACGATCGATGGTGGGTGTTTTAATACGGTTTCGTGAACAACCGCTGGCGTTTTGAAAAAGAGCTCCCTCAAGCAGTGGCAGCGATCGTTCAAAATACATTTGTTGACTGCATAGTGTAGAAGACGATGATGAGATGATTCGATTAGCTAATGCCGCCGCATTCATGGCGAAGGCGGCTTCGAGATGCGGAGTTGGCTGTCAAATTCTGGACGAGAGGCGCAGGCGCTCATGGGAGGATCAGGGCCCACATATAAGTGCTTCGGCGAGCCAGTTTCGGAGATCCAAAAGGTTCTCGGCATGTGGTGGTTGCCGGGCAGCGACGAATTAACCTTCAAACATAACTTAGAGCCGGATGTTTTTGATGAGTCAAGCACACCGACGAAGAGGCAATGCTTCGAGTGGTGATGACGATATTTGATCCCTTGGGTCTGCTAGGCTTCTTTGTGATCGAGGGCAAGGCAGTCCTCCAACATGTTTGGCGCTCAGGCGTGGCTTGGGACGACCCCGTGCATGACAAAGAACGGCCGTCCTGGTGGCACTGGGTGCGTAAGCTGAAATACATCAACGGCATTCGAATTCCATGCTGCTATGTCTTGGCGAGCAGTAGTGACGATAATCAGCTGCACGTTTTTGTAGACGTCGATATATCATCATACGCAGCTGTAGCATTCCTGTGTTCCAACGTAAACGGCGAAGTTCAGTGCAGCCTTGTAGCATAAAAAACCAGAGTCGTCCCATTAAAGCCGCTATCTGTTCCGAGGCTTGAGCTGATGGCAGCAATTCTTGGGCTTCGTCTCGCTAAACTTATACAATAAGAGATCTCTCTACATATAAGCCGCCGTATCTTCTGGTCCGATTTGAAGGACATTTTATGTTGGATATGGTCTGACACCAGAAAGTTTCACCACTTTGTGGCCGTACGCCTTGGCGAAATCTTAGAAATGTCACAAGTCAACGAATGACGGTGGGTGCCATCAAAGCACAACGTTGCAGACGACGCTACTAAGTGGAGTCCCCAAACCGACATTAACAACGCAGACAGATGGTTCAGGGGTGCGGCGTTTCTGAGACTACCCGACAGTTCCTGGCCCACATTCGAAATACAACAATCGCGATCCACCTTGGAAACGATACAGCATATATCAGCATACAACACGATTGAAGAGGGTCCATCACCGAATCCCAACAGATTCAGCAAATGGGAGAAACTACGCTCAGTACAGATGTGCGTTCTTCATTTTCTTCGATCGACTAGAAAAACCCCAACCATAAACCCTTTAACCCAGATGCTGCTATACGATACGACTTGCACAAGTACCGAGCGTCTGCTATTTCGCATGTGCCAACGTAAAAGTTCAATTTACAAATTTTCCCCATTCACAGATAAATACGGTCTGCTGCGCGTAAAGGGACGAATCGACGAAGCAAGGGGAGTACCATCCGACCTGAAACAGCCGGTAATTCTCCCACGGCATAACATCGTTACAAATCTAATAGCAGACTTCTAATAGCTGACGTTGAGAACATCATCAACATGCGACTAATATATATTCCGCTTGACTCACACGAAAGCGAGGCTCTGACGCCAAATCATTTCCTTCTCGGTAATTCATCTAATTTGCCTACACGAGTTCACCTGACGTTAATATAGTGCATTAGCGCTCTTACTTTTCGTTTCGTTGGCGGAGTGAACATACAGGATATAAGAAGCACAAATATTTTAGCACGACAAATTACACTACAAATTACTTAATACATCAATTGTATCAATTTAATATAAATAATCATTAGCTTTGTACAACAACATACACCTTAATTTAATGAATATCTTACAAGGTATGTAATACAGCTCAAAATACTTGTTTATTTTTGCACACGCCAACAACTACCAATAAACTCCAGGAAGTCCTCACCCTGTTATTTATTTTCGTACTACCCCAAGCTGTATGGTGGGAGTTTGCGTCACAGCAGAGGACCCATGGGATACCCTTCTGTTGACAATACTCAATGAAGGATTTGGTTTCAGCTGTAGGGGCTGTTTCCTCCTCACCCGGAAAGTAAGCTGATGCCAAAATGGCCCTTTTTCACCTCTTGGGGTTGGAATTTTTGCCCAACCTGCAACCAAATCAGCCGTCATAAACTGTAGAAACGGGATAAACGACAGTTTCGTGTTTAGAAGCATCGCCGCCCTGGGACGGTGACCGGTGGCATAGATTAATTTACCATCAGCACTGCTTAAACCTTTTACAGAACCATATAAAATCCATGGCTCTTGAATGAAGGCTACTCCCAGACTTTCTCTGTTGAATCTTCTGCTAGAGCACTCGATCTACGCTTGAAACCTCAAATTTTCGCGTGATCCTGAGCGTAGGAGTAATTGCATCACTTACTTGCAATATAGGACCGTTTATGAAGTTCTTGACTATTTATATGTCCTGTCATATTTCCGATTTTTAGATCAGAAACATTTTGAAATCTCAATGCAGCAAGTGTGGCTTCCTTCTCTATCAGAATAGGGAAGGGAGGTATTCCCACAAGGGCACTTAGAGTATCACCAGGGCACGTTCTCATTGCACCTGTTATACCGACACAGACCAGCCGATGCAGCTTACTTAATTTAGTTGCTGCTGTTCTTTGAGCAGTCTTAGGCCACCAGACTAGGGAAGCGTACGTGACTATTGGCTTCACAACTGTATTAAATGGCCAATACGTCATTTTGGGAGACAGCCCCAATGTTTTGCCAAAAAGTCTAGTGCAGGCGAAAAAGGCCCTCGTTGCTTTATTTATTGTAGCCTCCAAATGAGCATTCCATGTGAGGGTCTTGTCAATGTTACTCTTAGGTATTTTGCCTCCGTTGAAAAACTTATGCGGCTGCCTCCTAGGGACGGCTCTAACAAGGACAGCTTTCTTCGCCGCGTGAAAGGCACCAAGATTGTTTTGTTTGGGATAATAGATAGCCCTTTGCTAGCACACCATCTCTCATGCATTCGTGTTACTTAATTTAGTTGCTGCTGTTCTTTGAGCAGTCTTAGGCCACCAGACTAGGGAAGCGTAGGTGACTATTGGCTTCACAACTGTTTCAAATGACCAATACCTCATTTTGGGAGACAGCCCCAATGTTTTGCCATAAAGTCTAGAGCAGGCGAAAAAGGCCATCGTTGCTTTATTTATTGTAGCCTCCAAATAAGCATTACATGTGAGGGTCTGGTCAATGTTACTCCTAGGTATTTTGCCTCCGTTGGACAGCTTTCTTCGCCGCGTGAAAGGCACCAGCATTAACACCGAAAATAATATCAGTCTAGAAATCCAACGGAGAATCACTCTTGCGAACAAGTGCTACTTTGGACTGAGTAGGCAATTGAGAAGTAAAGTCCTCTCTCGAAGAACAAAGATCACGCTCTATAAGTCTCTCATCATACCTGTCCTGATGTATGGCTCAGATTCATGGACAATGTCAAGAGAAGATGAGATGGCCCTTGGAGTATTTGAGAGAAAAGTTCTCCGGAAGATTTATGGTCCTTCCCATGATGCCGACGGCGAGTATCGAAGGAGATTTAACGATGAGCTGTACGAGCTTTACGCAGATCTGACCATAGTCCAGCGAATTAAAGCCCAAAGGCTCCGCTGGCTGGGTCACGTCATGCGAATGGACAAAGAAGCTCCAGCCCAGAAGGTTTTCCAATCGTCACCCGAATTCGGAAGCAGAGGACGGAGGAGGCCTCGACTGAGATGGAAACAACAGGTGGAGGATGACTTGAACTCCCTTGGGGTTTCCAATTGGCGTCAGTTATCGCTAAAAAGGAATGACTGGCGTGCTTTGATAGGCGACGGCCAAAATCGCTTAGGCGGTTAAGTGCCAATAAATGATGATGATGACATTAGGGAAGAAAACTTTGTGCATTTATCGATATATCAGGCGCTTTCGATAATACGTCGTATCAGGCCATTGAGGAAGCCATGATTAGAAAG